>WEIS01048404.1:13054-43151 GCA_013389965.1 Todus mexicanus
AAAAAAAAAAAAGAAAAGAAAAGAAAGAAAAAAGTATGAAGTATTACCTACTTTATTATGTAGCCCTCTGGCACAGTAATGGCATGGCATATTTTTACTATAATATGGTAATAAAAGAATATGTAAAAGGCAGACAAAGGTTCTGTCTTTTCACTAAGGTGACCCCTGTTACCAAGTAACTGCTTTACTTATGAGCTTATTAAAAACTCAAAAAAAATGAGCTTTTCATACTTCACAGGCATTGATGTGAAAATGAGCTGTCCTGCGAGTAGTTTTCTTGATCATTTTTAGAACAATTGATTAGCCAAAGAGCCGCTGTCATTAGTTGACATTGACTGATAGCAATTTGTCACAAGCTCCGAAGGTCAGCCAGGCAGTGGAAGCTTCGGCTTGTCTTTGATTGACCTTTTCTGATGCCATTATCATGCGATCGGTTAGACTGGATGTGACCCTCGATTGGAAAAGACAGGGCATTAGTCAACAGGAGCTGCTCCCAGTATTTTTTCTGGCGCTTTATGTATTGTGAATCCTGAATTAAGCATAATAGGCTTGTTTGGAAATGGAGCAGTATCAGTTTTCTTGTCGAGGCTCTACCATCCCGTTTTCTTTTCTTGCATTTCCATCAAGTGGGCAGCACTCGGTTTGCTTTAAATCAGTGTGAGCACCTGTGCTCTCTTCCTGAGATGTGAGATACAGGATTTAAAACAACTCTATATTTATTTGAAACTCTTCATGTAGGTGCATATTCTTCAGCAGCACCAGCATTAATTATTTTTTATCTCCCCAGAATCATGTTTTATTTTTTAACAGTGATTGAGTAGTTGAGGATTATGCTCATAACAACACGATGTCAATTTATCATTCTGCCTCTAAAGCCGGAGGGCGTGAAAGTGTTTTTTTCCTCCTTCTGGTTTGGGGTTTTTTTTCTGGTTGGTGGTTTTTAGGGGTTTTTTGTTTGTTTTTTGTTTTTATCTCATCAGCTTGATTCAGCTGTTAAAGTTAGATTTCGGCAGCATTAAGCCTCTGTGCCTGAGTTAGGCAGGGTTACGCTTCCAGTATGGTGCACGCAAGAGTGTCCTCGCTTGGAAGCGGGTGTCTGTCATGATTTGAGCATCAATCTATTCCCGGTGTCAGGATTTATTTTAATCATCCGCATTAGCTCCAAACGTCTGTTATTAACAGGCGTTTTTCTTTTTGCTTTGGCAAAGCTAACTTAAATACTTACGAATGTTGCTTGTTTTGCCTAAATTATGAGTAATATAGTCATAAACAAATTCTTTTCCTTGTAAAAATACCCTTCCTTCTTCCCATTTGCCTTTCAGGGGAAACCTGAATTTCTCTAAGTACCAACTTGTTTTTCAGGTCAGCCCCCAGAGATAATAAGCAGTTCAAAACCAGCACAACCATTTCAGCATGGTTTAATGTGACTTTCAGTCTTTGCTTAGGAAAAGCTTCCAGCTGGGGGGGGAAGCAGGGAGGTGATCACGTCAGGAGGCAGATCCTTCAGGCTGAAGCTATTGCCATCATTGGCAGAGGAAAGGAGGGGAAAAAAGAGTTCGGGAACTGTTTACCTTTAAAGTGGCTATGGAAATTCAAATACTCCTGACTTCTCAGCCTGTCTGTAATCAAGCAGCAAAATCCATGTGCTTAAGTCCCCTTTTTTTTCTCTTGGCATGTTTTTCTAAACTTAGAAACGCCTAGCCCATTAAACATCTGCGTGGCTGTGTGCAAGTCTATGTATACATAGATGTATATGTAATACCATGGCTCTGACCCTGAACTGAGCATCCCATCAGCAGTACAGGGCTGTTGCAGGCCCTAAAGTGTGTCTGTACAGCCTCGGGTGTGTTCCTAAGGATAAGATCTTGAATATACCAAGGA
Source organism: Todus mexicanus (assembly GCA_013389965.1). NCBI lineage: Eukaryota > Metazoa > Chordata > Aves > Coraciiformes > Todidae > Todus > Todus mexicanus. The sequence goes on from WEIS01048404.1 coordinate 14,936, forward strand.
GGGAACAGCGGTGGAAAATACCACATTGCTAAATCACATCTTGGGCTGTTACCTCAAAACTCAGGTGTAGGACTAAAGGGCATCTTGCTTTCCCACTCAGATGGGGCAGAGAGAGATTTGGTAGCAAGTAGTTGTAAAAAACAAGTTTGAATTTTTCGGTCTCTAAGATACCCCTTGTTTGGTCTTGTGTTTTGAAGATCACTGGTATGATTTGATTTAGAAATATCATTGCTTTATTCGTGTGGGGTGGGGTTTTTTCCCCTACACATCCTGGGGGTGCTCCTTTAGGTTGTGGTGTCTGACTGAAGCCAATGAACTTCCCATATGGCCTGTGTACTTTCCATTTTGAAGGCACTAGCCCTATCGCTGTTTGCTTCTGCAGGTGTTGGTGGCTTCAGCTGAGTCTTTTGCTATTTGATGCAGGCCAAATGTGAGTTTCAGATGTGCCTCATTGACCTCTTTAAACTGGAGGTTAAAAAAGCAAAGTTGTGTTGCTGAGCTGGCCTCCACTTTTGAGAAACATTTTATTGCAAGGAGTGTAAACCTGTAAACATGCAGTGTTTTGGGGTTAGTGATGCAACAGGGTGTGCCATTGGGCTGCTTGGCGTAAACCATTTTCCTACCTCTCACATGAAATACTAGGGGGGAAAAAAACCCAAAAGATGACTAAGATTGGAAGAGAACTTTTCAAAATAGTGAGTTGTGCATGGAGAAAGTGGATGCTTTTCCTATAATGCAAGAACTACATGTGAGAATTCATGGCATCACTTTCCAGAGAGTTAGTAGGTTTAAAACAAACAAAAATGTTTTTACGTGCTGAGTTAAATTTGTGTGCTGTGGAGGTCAGCAGGGGACAAAAAGAGATTAGACCAATTCGTGGAAAAATAGGTCCTTCAGTAGCTATTAAAAGCCGTGGTCCAGATGCAACGTCTGGCTCAGGAAGCTGCCCAAGTGCTGATTGCTGGAGCTGTGGCGCAGCCACTTCTGCATACCCCCTTTTCTGGCTGGTTTTCCTAAATGCCCATTACTGCTCCCGGGAGAGGACAACACAAGATCGAGCAGCTCAGACTGATCTCTTTCTAGTTTTGATGTTAAAATAATTTTTAAAAATTTGATTCAGGAAACAAGATACTGGATTTCTTATTTATCCTTTCTTTGATTGCTCTTGCTGATGCCAGCATGCTTTTGTTGGGAAGAAAGTAGACATAGTTTGTATTTTCTCGCCCTTATTACCCTGGTGGTGGGAATGGTTTGACGCTATTCATTCAAATTTGACAGGTGATTGCTTCTGTAAATGAATGCACTCAAATCATAATTGTTGCAACAGAATTGTTTGATTACCTGCCGGTAGCCTCTTTCTCTCTGATAGCTTTTGGATCACCTGTTTGCTGAGAGCATTTGACAGTCCTCATGTTTATTACCCAATTGAATGTCAGTAGCAATTGCAGCTAAAGATAAACGAAAATGCAAGTACTTGTTGACCTTGACTTTTTTCCACAAGATATTGGACTTGATGGCTCTATTGCTGTTGAACTGATAAGAGTTATAAACAGTAGTTGAAGGAAAATGTTTTATTCCCAGAGGAAAACACCACACGGCTGTGGGAAATGGCATCTGACTAGCGCTCTTTGCCAAATTTTCTTGGTTCACCTTCATTTAGGCTGTGGGAAAATAAAATACAAATTTCCCCTTTTATGACTTCAATATCTCTGCAAACATGAATTCTTGCACTCTTTGTAAAGTTTTGTTGGCAGCCTGCGCCAATAATGTACAGAGAGCGCGAGACCTCACCGTGTTTTATGATGTGCTATAATGAGGATTCTCAATTCTTATTCATTTTCAGGCTGATTTGATAATTATAGAGAAGGAACAGAGCTTTCTTCTCCTGTTCCCTGGGAAGCTTAGTATGTCTATAAACAGCAAAGAGCTGGGAATGTGTGTCTGTGGGTGCGTGTTGCTGGAGCGGGGCCGTGCTGGTGGGAGGGTGGCCTGGGGATGAGAGCAAAGTTACTGAAGGGATGGAGGGGCAAGACTTGCGTAGGTCACATTTGCACCTGCTTTTTGGGACAGAGTCCCAGGTGGGTTCCTTTGTAGTTTTTTGGGAGGAGGGGACCAGTTTGGTGTCACCTGTCCCAGCTGCATTCAGGGGATAGGAGAGAGGAGCCTCCTGTCCCAGCAGATCTTGCTACTATAATCCCCCTCGTTTTATATGTGTATATGGACGCATGTATCTATGTATTTCTTCTTAATTTCTAATCCTGCTCCAATATGATACCTGAAAGGAAGACTTCAGACTTCAGTGGGAAGAGGAACAGGCAATAGGCTTTCAGATTCTTTTGGGATTAAAGTCACTATATAAACATAACACATAAAAAGCACAAAAAATGGTGGAATTACATTGTTTAAAGGATAAGTCCTCCTTGTCTCGGCAACTGCTCTGATAAACTCTGTGTAGTATTATAGGAGCCTGTTAAAGCACTGAAATGCAGGATTAAGCAATGCTGTAACAGTTAGCAGAGTCAGACTAGTAATCTTATTGCATTGCAATTTTTTTAGGTAAGATTAAGCCAGCATTATATCTTTGTGGGTGAGGGGGAATTCTTCAAGGGATTAATTAATAGAATCAACAGTGTAAGATGCTGACATAATTTTTTCTAAGTACATTGATGCACATGGCCTTTTATTTTTTTATTTATTTTTTCAATTCATGAATGAGATGGGGACATTCTCTGGGTGATCAGGACAGCCTCTGAGGTTTTGGGCGGCGGTGGAGTCACCTGTCACTGTATAAATCACTGGGAACCACTTCTCACTGGCCTGGTGACCCACTAGTCAGTGCCATCTGAAATACCAGAGAGAGAGGCTTGGTGTCTCTTCTCCAGAGCTGGTGTGGGATCGCAGGACTGTGACTAAGCAAATGCCTGACATGGCTCTGGCAGGTCTTTGAATGAGAGTGTCACTGGTGAAACCTGCTACCTCTCTGGCTTGTCTCTTTAGCCATGATGCCTCCTCCATGAAGCCTTTGCATCTTGAGTTTGGCACGCTTGAACTTTTTCTGGTAGGCCTTGGGAGGTATGAAAGGACAGTGGAGAGCCTGGCTGGGCCCGTGACGTGCTGTGGGAGCAGTGTCACATCAGGGCAAGCCCTGTCTCCTCAGGGCCCTCTGCCACCCTTGGGCACTCTGTGGCTTGGGGCTTCTTCATTGCCAGGTGGCATCTCTGGTGTCTAATAGCCACAGATTATTTATATATGTATATATTTTTATATTTATATATTATTTTTTATTTTGTTCCTCAAGAGTTTTGGAAATTTCACACAGAGTTTGCAGGTACTTTTTTGTAGCTGCTCTTTGCAGAAGCATGATGTGGAAGTGTCAGAAAGAGGAAACATCATATAAATAAATAAAAATAGCATGGTAACCTTTTCAACTACTTGTCCCTTAGTCCTTTGGTTGTCTGCTCCTGTGCCACAGGAGAGCAATGGCGCTTGCAACCCAGATACTGTGCCATGTCAGGGCTGGAAGTTCATCTTTTGCAGAAGGGCAGGAGAAGACATATTAGGAGGGGCACCAGTTATGTCCTCAGAAAAGAGATAAAGGTGGTGGATGTAACCTAACTGATTCTCAGATATTCCCCCAGCTCTCTGAATAGCAGTTAGTGTCACATGAATGAGTGCTAAAAATATTCTGGAGTCTGTAGCGTCCCGATGGACTTGAGAAGAAGGCATATTTTAGCTCTGTCTGGTCAGCAAGTGAAGGTCATGGAAGCAAGGCTTGTAGGGTGGAGAACCTTTTGTTGCTCTCATTGCTGTGCCAGCACTGAAGTAGGAACCCCACTGTGGTAGTCCTGCTTGGGGTCCTGGGTTGTAGCACATTGACCTTCTGCATCGACTGCCTTTGTAAAGCAGGGGAGAGAGATGATGTGGTTGGTATTAACTGAACTGCTTGGAGTAAGGTGTCATCATTTAAAATTGTTTCTTTCAGGGCGCTGTCACATTAGAGTGTAGCAGCCTCTTGCTAAAGAGTAGGGGAGAAGATGCAGGCAAATTGAAAGGGCTGGAAAAGAGGCAACAAAGTAGGGTTGAAATCTTATGCTCATGCCGTTCTCCTCCCTTCCACAAGTAGTAAAAGATCTCCTATCTATCCTCTCCTGTCCCTGGCTGTGGCAGTGAAGATGCCCTAGGAGAGGCTTTGGCACAGAGTTCTACCCGTTCTAGTTTTTCTGTATCTCACTGGAGTAACCCCTGCAAATTCTGCCTGAAGCTGTCTGTGTAAATCAAAAAATAGTGGTAACATTAATTCAGTATAAATATCAGACAGTCTTGGTGCTGTGTTGCAGTTCTGTGATGGGCTGTAGGGTAAAGCAGGGGGTTGTTTTGTAAGTTGTTGAGCAGACTGAGCCACAAAACCTTTGAATGTCAGTGTATAAATATTTATAGTTTGTGTGTGTGTATTTGTTCATATACGTGCTTGGATGTGACTGCCTCCCGCTATTATACGTTTTTATTCTGTGAACCTGACAAGAAAGATGGTAAAATAACCACCATTGTGAAGTACAGTGGTTTTTCCTATTTCTTTTAGAAAGAGTGTTGTGCTAAGTACCTTGGCGCTGCAGCTATGAGAAACAAATTAGCAAGTGGTGCTAACTTTAGTGTCTCACCACATATTTAATCCAGCTAAAAAACCCCTGAGGTGGCCATAATTTTACCAGGTTGAAGAGCAGACTGGTGAGCAGAGAGGGCTGGCGTAGCCACACCATCAGGAAATATGAAGTTGGTGACTTGGTTTAATTTAACTCAAATACAGTCGGCGGCTTGGTTGAATTTAATCCTGATAAAATAGCCAGCAAATAGTTTCCAGGACCACAGGCTGCAATACAAGGCACTCATTAGTTGTAACACGGGTATATCAGCTCCTGACCACCATTAATTATATCGTATCACTGAAAAGGAGAGTACGCACAATTATGCATTTTTGCAGCATGGTTTTTCGTATATAATGTTTGAATATAAATTAGAGTTTCCTCATACAGATGAATTGAAATTCTGTGTTACTAACAGACAGATTTTATTTACTCTTGCAGTTGTTGAAATGACAGTATTAAACCTAAAAGCACCTCTCAACTTGATAAATGCCAACTTGACACAAACCGTCTTAATACTCAGTTAAAATTAGTAGTCAATTTACTTGAATATTGAAGGTTAGCCAGGGATGGATCTGAAGTTGTATTAGGTATATCGTACTGGTCTGAATACATCATACACTGTTGCAAAGACATTGTGCTAATTTTAGCTTACAAAGAGGATGAAGATAAACTGCCTGCTGCTAGTTTGCCATATGCTATCCTAGTGATAATATTCAAGTAGAAAATATTCTGCAGAGAGTCTTATTGTTTCAGAAACAGACAAGTGGAGAAGAGTTAAGCAAATTTCTGCCCCGTAAATGTATACAAAATAATGAAATAAAACAAATCTCCAATGCTGGTAGATGAGATCTGTGAAATTTGTTTTGGTTTTATTGGCTTTCATGGGAGTCAACAATTTGTTTTAGTATACATTTGATCCAATTGTATCCATTTCTCACATGTAAATCTTAAAATCAATCTAAATAAAAATCGATCTTCTTTCTGGTAGGCAAAAATATAGTCCGAGTTTCTCCTAACTAGTTAAACCTCCCATCCTTCAAGTTTAGTGCAGGAATAAAGTCTCTGCTGAGCTAATTTTTCAGGAGCTTCTCCTTTTGCTTTGTTTATTTAAAAACACAAAACATGTTCCAGTTTCTATGTGGGGAAGATTTTGCTTCTGTAGCTTCGCTGAGGAGCATTTGCTTTCTCCATCTGCACTCGCGCTCAGGAGAGTGGTGCATGGGGAGGGTGTGCCCTGGACCCCTGGGCTGTGGAGGCCTGTGGGGAAGCTCTGGAGGGCTGTGGGGAAGCTTTGCATTAGCAAATGGTGAAAAGCTTGACCTTTGAGTGACCCGGGTCAAGCAAACCCCCCGCCGAAGTGTCCCATTTGGACACGGATACCTGTGGGGTGAGGGAGGAGATAAAGGAAGGGGGAGGAAGATAAAGTAATCCCATTGACCTGGGAACTTCTCAGATATTACAAGCAAGGGAACGGCAGGAATAATAAAGGAGCGGCAATATTTGCCTGCCCCCCGTATCTGTGTAATGTCATTTCCAAAGGGCTGGAGTAGATAATAGCAAATGTGCTTTCAAGGCTCAGATCAATCTCTTGAAGTGATGGGGAACGCTGGATGCTCTGATCTGGAGAGTGTAATACAATCCCCATCGCAGCAGACAGAATTGTATAAATGGACAAAGATCTGCTGATTACATCTTTTGCTAGAGTGTTAAGTAAAAGATCTGACTATAGGAGATGGCAGGTCTACTATTGTCCCGTCTTCTGACTTGTTTTTATTAGGGGTTTTCGCAGGAACAAATACCAATTACCAAAATAAAAGCAAGCGGTGTGGCCGGTCCGTATCATGGTAGGACACATGCTCTTGAGTCAGCGTGGGCAGGAAGCTTGGCAGGTCTGTCCGCTACCATTGCCATTGCATCTTTATCTCTCCGGTTCATTGTTTGCCACGGAGTGCTTGAAATTCCAGTTTCCAAGTAAAAGCTTCCTGTTTCTTGCATTTACATTCAGTTTGGTAAGACATAAATTTAGGTATCTATCAGAGAGGGCTTTTTGGTTTTTTCCCCCCACTCAAGTAAAGCAAAATAGGAAGAAGAAATTAATTCTGATTTGATGATAAGAGGTAGGATTTTGTGTTTTCCCAGATTCTTAGTGGCAGGAAGCATGAAGTTATATCCTCATGATAAGGTGACGGATGGGAGCTAAATTCATCCTTTCCATCCTGAGTCATTTTAGAAGGAACCCGGAAGTCCAGGTCCTGTTTAGAAACAGAGGTGGCCCATACTCAGCCTTCACTAGCCATAGTTTCCTTGCGATAGCCAAGCCACTTGTAAGTTGTGTTCTATGCAGTATTTAAAGCTAAGAGTGTGCATATTCTTGTAATCATCTCAATCCTCAATTTCCCTCTGGAGAGTTTCTGTTTCTCTCCATTCGACTGTGGAGGGACTTGAGGAGAACTAATTGCCTCACTCAAACACTTAGCTTGGCTGTCTGACTTAAATGCTTGGAGTAAGAAGGGGTGAATCTGTGCTAAAACTTGTAATTTCTTTAGGAAGGAAGGGTTTGCTCTGTGTGGAGAAGCAGAATAAAGAATTTCGTACAGCTGAAGATTAGAGGAGTGGGCTCAGGCTTTGCATGTGTGGGTGAGGCTGCATCCTCTGCAGCTCCTGAGCATGCTGGCCTGAGTATCTCACGACACTCAACTTCGTTGATCTGTATCAGTAATTTGAAGGGTTCAAAAATGTCAGCATTCATGGAAAAAGAGAGGTAGGTAGATAGATATTTTTCTAATAGTGCTCATGGAGAGGGGCAGTATCTGTATTCACATGCCTCGCTCTCTGGAGGCCATGTTTCAAGTTCTCTCTGCCATCAGGAGGTTACTTGCTTCATCAGTGTGTGTGTGCGTGGTTTGGTGAAAGGTTTTCACATGACTCTGGGAGCCAGAGACTTAAGTATAAAACCTCATGGATAGGGCTTGTGAAACTTGGTAGTGATGCTTTCCTTAACTTTCAACTAAACAGCACAGAGGTCTTTTGTGAGATGAAAGGCCGCGTGAGTGAAGTCTTGAAACAAATCCTATTGCTGAGTTGATGTGGTAGGAAGCAACATATTCAAAACAACTTGGGGCTTTGCTTTGTTGTGCTGTTTGGATGCGGGGTCCTTTGGCTGCTGGTACTGCAGCTGTTGGGACTTCTCCCCATGTATCTTTCTTGTCTGCATTTAAATGTAAAACCAGAGTTAAGCCTACTTCCACTCCAAGCTAACAAGGTGCATATTCGGTCCAGTTAAGCACACTACTATGCATTCAGAAAGGCTCTTTTGTCTGCCTTATTTTGTAGTCACATTTGCAGAAATCCTCACTAGATGAGGTGGAGGTCTTTTTAATAATTTCTATGCAGAATATAGAATTCTCATTTTCATATTGAAAACAAGCAAGTCCACCCAGATGCTGTCCTGAAAAATACCTCAGGATTGTGCACTGTGACCCTGATGTGCCCCAAGAAACACTAAATTTAGGGCTTGCTTCTTTGGGAAGCTTTGAGTGCAAAGGCTGGGAATGGTGCTGGGTTTTGAGTGCAGAATGTTTGCAGGCACGGAGGGAGGGCGGGTTACTGGCAGTGGCAGTGCGGGATTTCATTCAGCACCTTGTCAGCCTGCCTTATCTGGGATCTTGAGGCATGGTTCTCCAGGGTAAAACCAGAGAAGGAAACAGAGTGAGGTGCTTCTAGGGATGTCCCAGCAGAGGCTTCCTCAAGAGCTGTTTTGCCTGCCCCGTAAGAGTCACAACCTGCACAGATCCTTGCAAACCCTTGGAAAGTTGGGCTTTCCAGCATGTTTGTTGACTGCTTTGAGGCTTCAACCTCCCTATTTGCAACTTGTGTCACCTCTGAGTTAATGTGTACAGCACCCACCATCCTGAGCCTCTCTTTGCATGCTCTTACATGAGGTTCATGTTCAACCTCAAATGTGCAGAAAGCCTTCTGGGCTGGTGAGAGATGTGCATAAGGGAGAACCTCCACGTGGTCTTACAGGCAAGAGCCTATTGCACTCTTCAGGTCTGTTTTTCCTTGTTCAGATTACTACTGAGGTCATATTTATGGCAAATATGGTGGTTATGTCAAAGTCTTTTCCATAGAAACTGTTAAAGAAAGTATAGGTAAAAGTGCTTTCTAGTTGAACTTCAAACTTCAACGGGTGATTAGAGGTGAAAAATCTCTGGTTTTGTCTTCTCATCCTAAACCACAAAGTGCAGGTGAAGCTGGTCAGGCAGTTAAAATAGATGACAAAACCTGAAGTTGCTTTGCATAAGACCGACAGCGTGATTAGCAATGGCTTAGAGGCTGGCATCGTTGGTTACTGTTCAGATAACTGGCGGATATTTGTGAGTGTTTTCCAATTTCAAGAGAATCACCAGGTTTGGCATCAGTGGTTATTGCTCTGGCATTACGATGGGAAAGAGTGAGGGTCTGTGATTGGAGACTTCCTTTTCTGCCTGAGAAGCCTTGATTGACCCAGTCTTGAGACAGAGACATTTGCCTCCAGGTTGAAAGTGGTCAGCCATACAGCAAAAGTTGTATAGAAACAGTTCACGAAGACTTGGAAAATTGTGTTTCCATTTCACTCAAAATGTGATGGCTTTATTAGAAGAGATTCATTCAGAGTGATGGTGAAAACTGGCAATATTTGTCTGTCACAGGATAATTTGAATACAGATTTGCAAGTATTTTCTTCCATTTTTATGTACATTTGAGTATGTCTCTCTCTATATATATATATAACCAAACTATCCTGATCTTCATCGAAATAGTCTGCTGATATTTTGCCTGCCTTTATCAAGATGCAGCCTGAAAGGACCGTTCTGATTCAAAATTTTAAGGGATGTTATTCTGACCTCAAAAACTGGTACTTCCTTAGTTAGTGCCAGAAAGACCTTTATGTGGTTTCAGTCCCCATTTCTTCAGCTATTAAGAATCAGGTGGCATCAAAATAACAACTGATTTTAATAGCCACTTTAGCCACCTCCGTCATGGGGAGGAAGCGTGCAGGGTTTCTGCAAAGCCTCGGAGCTCTGCGGTGTGACCTCAAGTGACCAGACGCAAAAATCAGTGCAACTCTTGAACGGAAAGATCTGCATCATCCAAACTGTGCTGAGTCTCGTCCAAGAACACACTGTTTACCTGTTCCTTCCAAATTGGTCAATTTTCTGCAAGGATGAGATGGGATTTTTTTATTATTTTTTTCTTTCCTTATCTCAGTGCAACTTTACCGATTTTAGTGGAACTGCTCTTCACTAATATGTAGATGCATGTCGAGGATCATGTGTTCTGTTCTGGTGATTGAAGCTGAACATTCCCACTATTGACCTATATATTCCCCCTCCTTTGTGCCTGAAGATATTTGCATATTCATCTACAAATATGCAGGCTAACCACTCCAATCAGAAGTGACAAATCTTACTAGTTAACCCCAAAATGCGTCTTGCTGAAGGCGATGTCTGAAAGTACATTGCCATGAGTGTGAAGCAGCCAAACTTCTGCCTGGCCCTCGAGATGTGTACACAGACCTTAATGAAGGGTGGGGTTTTCCTTATCCTAATAAATAGATTTTGTGTGGGGAGGTGAGAGGCAGAAAGAGAGAATGTATTTGCTCAATCCTAAATAAAAGGCTATTTATGCCTAATACATTGACAGAATTATTCCAGAGTATTTCATCCATGAGAAAATATAATCCTTGTGTCACTGCCAAGGTCAGAGAGACCTATGGTGATCTGCTGAGTATGTTCAGGTCGCCCAAGTTAAATCTGCCTAGGGGCTGACTTAGCTTCCACAACCACATTTTTTCCTAAATTAATAAAAGCAAACATCTTCTATAGATGAAGGCAGGGCAAAGAGTGTGGTCAGCTCTGTCCTTTGAGCCAAAGTCTCCTGTTTTTCCCTTCTCCTTTCCAGGTTGCTCCTTCCATTTCCTTTCCATTCTTCTCTTTTCCCAGCATTTAACAGGATGCTCAGGAAAAGTCAGTCTTTTCCTTTGCGTGGCAACCAGTGCCTGTAAAACCCTTCTAGTTGATAACTGTGTGTGCAGGAAGGGCACAGGGAGGACATTGCTGGTGTTTAACCAGGAGCAGCACTGGCTGTCTGCACGTGCAGGGTGCGTCCTCACACAGCAGTTGAGAAGTATGTCCTAAAAGGTGGGGTACACAGTAGAAGTGCATTCCTTGGTAACCTCAACTGAGAGGGTACTGCCTGAGCAACAGAGTATTTCACCGAACCGTTCTAAAGGTGAAGCTGGTGTCTTTGTAGGTACCGCCATGCTGAGACTGGAGTCCTCTTCCATCAGCAGTGGGTGGAAGGGGCAAGATGAAGTCCTCAGCCGTTTTAACAAAGATGAGGTTGCTTCAGGAGAAAAGCAAGATTTTTCTTCCACTTAGTCTATACCTGCCATGGAGAACCTGATTTGTGTAGTTATTAGCCCGCCACAAACCTGAGGTTTTCTTTAACTTCCTTGCTTACTCATTCATGTTATTTAAAGTACATTGGATTACTAAATTTTGGCGGGCTTTGCTTTGCATCCATTTCTACTACTTTTCTTATTAGAGGTAATGACAAATGCTGTGAATCAGAAAAGAAACACCAGAAATCCTTTAGGCTTACTTTTTGAAGGATGATTTTATTTTGTTTATTTTTTTAAGACACTGGATGGCTTTTTGTTGTGACTCAGCTTTGCTTTGAGATTTCTGTGGGATTTTGGTTAAACACTCTTACTGCAAAGGAATGGAGTCAAAGAGAGATGAACTGGAAATGGCTGAGTTACCTCCTTCCCATCCTTCATCCCTTTTGCAGTTGGGACTTTGATGCCACTAAATGTAGTGACATAAATAATACTAAAATTCTGGAGCGCACCAGGAGTTTTTCTCTTTTTCTCCCCTCAGTTTGTGTATTTATGGTAATCCTAGGTAGCTGATGTCTAGGAATATATAGTGATGGAACATGGAAGAGGTAAAAATAAGGCTCACGTACACCTGTAAGTGATATTCCGTAGAAGTTTTGAAGCGTCTACCATTGATCTGACTTTGCTTTCACCTTCATTGCATGTTTTAGACTCACTGGCATGTTTGTTCAACCCCCCCGCAACCTATAACTGCATTGTGAAACAAACAGCAAAACACCAGAAGCTGTGACAGAAAGTTGTAGGAAACCAAAAACACAGCAGTGACATGAATACATTAAGTTGGAGCCAAAGGGGACGTGCTAACTTAGTACGACTGAAGTCTCTGAAAGGACTGTCAGTGCCTGCGTGCCCTTGGGGGGACCATGAAGAGAGCTCAGCGAGTCTGGTAGCCAGTGCCCAACCACAAGGAGCAGGGTCAAGTCCACCTCCCCATTATTTCTGCGAAGGGCTCTTCAACTCTTCTGAGTTTTCAGGCTCTCCCATGGGGGCTAGATTCATGCCAGCTGTCTGGATGTGCAGGAATTGTACCCTGACCTGGCCCTTGGTGCCACTCCACCTCCCTGCACTCAAAGACTGTTAGCAGAGGTAAGAAAGTATATTCCACTTTTTTGGGGGAAGTGTGTCTTGCAGAAGGGGAGTTGGTGGCCTGAGCATCGCAAGCGGTTTTTGCTTGATCCCTCCCAGGCATGTAGAGCAAGGGGAATCTGGGCAGAGTGAGCAGCCCTCTTCTCAAACAGCTGCTGCTATGCCCTACCCAAATTGGGGCTTTCTAACCTCAGTTTGTGTAGATAAGGCTCAGTGAAGTTTAGCTTGGCTATCACTAGCACTTGTGCTTTGGTTGGTGCAGAATGAAACCCATGGGTGCCCTCCATCTCTAGTGCTGTGCTCTACTAGGTGCTGCTCACCTGAGCTGCAAGCAAGGTGATGAGAGATGATTTCTGCAGGCACCCCTCTGCTGCTCACCATACTGAGTGGAGGGCAGCAGAAGCCGTGTGAGTGACAGCAGCACATCTGCCCACCAACACCAGTGCGCCTTTATTCTAAAGCCTGACTTCAGGTTTGTTCTTTTCCTTTGTGGCTTTTTTTAAGCACCTCCTCATCAGAGCAGATTTGCCTTTTCTGTTGGAGAGGGACGGTCAAGTGGAAGAAAATTTTGTGTAAGCTTGGCTCTGTCAAATCTACTTATCTCCTTTTGGCTTCTGCACCGCCTTCCTGAGGAGCAGCCTCCTGCTATTGTCACAGGCCCTCCAGAGTGACCGGCTTTTGCCGGAAGAATAAGAACAGTGGATTTAGGGCACCAGGCAGCAAGGAACAGTGGGGACGGCACAAGAAAAACATTATTAATTCTGTCTACACCCTCTCCTTAAAAGATCTGACAGGAGGTTGTGTATTTTGTAATTAAGGTGGTTTTTCCTGAGCTGATTATGTGCGTAGTAACACCAGGTTTTGTCTTTAGGGAACAAAGCAGGCTTCTTCTGAGCATCCCAGGCAGCAGTAGGGCAGGGTGAGGGGAGGAAACTCATGGTGAGGTCTAAATACTATCTATTCTGTCATGATTCCAAATATTTATAATTCTTGCTTAGAAAAGAGGAGCACAAATATTTTGGGTTCAGCTCCTGCCCTGTTTATATGGAGCCCAGATACTGTAAGGGTCCCTGTCATTCTGCTCTGCTCTGCCCAGTAGTTCAGGCCACCACACAGGTGTCTAATTTTCATCAGATCTCAAAGATACCTTGAGGAAATGGTTCTTCTAGGTGGTCATGGCCAGCTCTCTTCTCTGCCGTCCTTTCCATAGCTGTGAGATACAGATCCTGCACTGGGAATCAGCAGGCTATCTCAGAAGAGTTTTTGGATTAACCCTCCATAACAAATCAAAATTACCTTCCTCTTAATTATGAAGAAATAATTAATTTGTGCCTTGAGTTCAAAGCCAGATGTCTTTTCACTAACTGGCCAGTCAATAGGGTTCAATGACTATGATTTCCTGCAGCAAGTGGATCCTTATGAGCTTGTATGAGGTGATGGGTGTTTTTTGAAGCATCAGTAATTGCAGGTGAGATGTTGTTACTGTCAAAAGAGGAAAGGTAGATGAGACATTTTATTCTCATCCCTTTTAATTCTGCCTTTTGCAATTGCAAAGTGACTACTGTATGTGGGGAAAATAGAGTATGTGGTGCCACCATGGCATGCAAAGTCAAGTTTAATGTTAGTTTTCTTTCAATGGCATCTTGATTTTCATTGTCAGATGTTACTGATGGACTGAGGACAGGGAAAATAATAATTTATTGGGTTTTATGCTACTTTAAAGTAGGTGAAGAAAATATGTTGCATATCAGCAAGAACTTTTTCGCTTGACACAAACCACATGGGAGCTTCCAGCTGGGAATATCTTGCAGGCTTGGTAGATCATGAATCCTGATTTGCCTGAGCTGTACCTAGATTAATTCTCTCCCATTTGTTACAGTTATATCACTCCTGTGATATATGGGATCCAGCCCTGCAAAAGAGGATTTGGGGCAAACAGCATCTGAACGATAGTTCCTGCAGGACATACTGCAGCTTGGGTCAACATTTGTCAGTCTTGAATTGGCCTAAAATAAAATGCTGTAGTTTGTTCAACAGTCCCAAGTGCATACTGGTTTGCCTTGTCTAGCAATTAATCTCTTTAAAAAATTATTTTCAATAGAAGAACCTAATTTTGAATGCTTTGGACAGCGTGAAGGTTCTGGCACATATTTTCTGTTGTAAAACATGAGATCTACAGCATCATCTCCTCTGGAGCAGGCATGCAGGCAGGGCCTGGGGCAATTTAGCTGTGTTTAGGGAAGGAAGCCTACTTAAATGCTCTACTGTAATAAACTGTTTCTACAGATAATGCATCCCTTAGTTTATACATAATACGTTTCTGATCTTTACTTTGAGCCTCTTATAGCTGCTTGTGCTCAGTCCAAGAATCAAGTGTCTTAGGAGCTGGATAAACACAAAGATAGAGCCAGTTGTTAAGGAGCTATAGAGATTTACAGAAGTTGACCTCGTGGCCATTTGGGGTATTAGTTGGGCATATTTCTCCCATGGCAGAGCAGTGTGCTCCTCCTGTTGCTTCTTGTGCTCCTGCTTTGCAAGGGAGTTAAGTCCAATTGAATCCACCAGTGGATTTACCTGATTTTTGTCCGTATGCAGTTGGCTTCCCATGGAGAATGCAACTGGTGGGACCTTTAGCCAGGAAGGCTAGCTTTCCTGCTGAGGTTGGAGAGAAAAGGTTTCAAAAAGAGACCTGTATTTGAATAAAATGAAAGAACGACTGGAAAACAGCTTTTCCCAAGGAGTGGTATGGTCGTCATGCTGGCTTTTAGGTTAGGAAAAAAACCCCAACCTGTTTAAGCTTTTTACCATTCTTGGTTAAAGCAGGATGTTTTTCTGTTTAGCCAGATACTTTTCTGTAGGGTATTTGCTTCCAACTGCTCGAAGTAAACTTCTGTTGCTGGCAGCAGAGTTGTTTGCTTCCAATACAATGGATTGCTTTCTTTTTAGTATTTCATTCGGCACATAGATGCGTGGCTCCAGAAATATCACAGAACTTACCCATAATAACAGAATTTTCTGAACCCCATTGAGAAGTGCCGTGTTGTGCAAGAGAAGAAGTTTCCTTCGTGTCAGCTGTAAAAAGCTACTGAACAAATGAAAATGAGTAAAATCTGTGGGGTTTGCCCCCCTATTCATCAATGCTGTTTTTACTCTTCCCGAAGACAGCTAATTTGCTTGTTGCTTGCCTGAAGGGAATTCAAGTCAAAAAGGAGGATCAAGTTGCTAGAAAAAGGTGCTTCTGTCTCTAAAGAACAAAGTACAATGATTCAAGAAAAAACCTGAAAATCTGTCAAATGCCAAAGTGTAATTTATGCTTGTCTAGGTTACTCTATCTATGAATATTTGTGTAAGATATTTTTGCAACTGTTTCCTTTAGTATCATTTAAATATGGACACTATCTGTGACTGACAAACTCCTACTGTTTATGTCATGGTCTGAATCCTTGCAAGAAGATGCACCCCATCTCCTTAAGGGATGTGTGCAAACCCTGAAACACGGTATTTATTCCTTACTATTGCTCATTTTCAACCTTGTTGTTCCTCATTAATGTTTTATTAAGTATATTTGAGAGGGCCTTTTCCTTAAGGAGTAAGAAAAACAATTATTCCCTTGTCAATACCATGTTTCAAATTCACAAGCAGACCTACATCATCATTGTGAGTAATTTTTGAACTGTTCTGTTGGCCATTCAGCGTGCTGAGATGATTGCCATTGGCCTCAGGAACTGCTGGAATGGGTGCTTCCATCACATCTGACTGGTCGTGGATCCAAACTACTAGAAAATGTTTTTCCTGATAAGTAAATTGCAGTTAATTTAAGCTTTCTGAAGTATCTTTTGGCTGGTCGACCCATCCTTAGCTTGTGTGACTTGCTTGAGCATTGGCAGGCTGAGAGCAGTCATGGTGGGTTAATGTTAGATGTGCAATATAGACATGCATGTGTGTGTGTAAATTTTAAAATAATGTATTTCGGGGAAGCCTTCCAAACTCATAGGCCTTTTCATGTCAAAAATTCTACGTCTCCTCAACAAGTAGATATAACCTGGATTACCAGCTGGGCATGCGTCCTCAGATTGTGCCAGTGCCTTCCAGCTCTCTCCTGGCATAGCTGAGCACTCAGCCCCTGGTGCTGCTCAGCTTGCCTCCTTCTCCACCTTGCTCTAGGGAGGAATGATTGTTTCTGAGTAGTGATCTTGTCCTCCTATACTTGTGGACATTAGCCACCCTGACTCATGTCAAAGTCATTTGGGTGGGACTTTCACTCACCACATTCCTTTGCCAAGCTGGAGCTGATTGTGTCAGAAACAAATTAAAAAAACTAACAACCAAACCAAAATGCTCCATATTCTTCTTTGATTGCCCAAATCCTTTGAATGCTGGTGGTCTGAAATGACAATCCTTGTTTTATGGTTGTGGCAGATTCTTTCTCTCTTAGGCTTGTTTTACAGAAAAACCTGTTGCTTCCTTGGACCTGCTTTTTGAGAGTTCATAATTTTGTGCTTTATAGAAAAATTACATTCCATACATAGGCTGGGTTTAGCTCTGCAAAAAGTTGGTATGGTGGATGTGTGGGTATCCTGCAAACTGGAGATGTGTTTCTGTGAGGGATAACATAGGTAAAGGTGTGGAAATTACGAGTAACTCTAAATTAGCATAGAGCACTGAAGAAAGATTAAGTAGTTTTGCCACTTAACATCTCTCTAGTACATTATGTTGCATAAATATTCTAATGAATCCTGCTTTCCAGTTACCCGGAGAGTACTTACTAAAGAGATTTGGGTTCTTAGAGGGGTTAAAAGAAAAGGGAACAAACAGAGCTGTGGATGGACAGTGAACAGTTGAATATTTGGCTTAGATAATGTAGGATTTCTCATACTGGCAGAAGCAGAAATTTGAGGAACTTTTATCTAAATGTTTTTTAAAAAGTGATAGAATTTAAAAGAAATTAATCTACTGAAAAGCCCGCAAATTTGGGGAAATCATGACAGGTATTTCGATTCATAGCACTAAAAACATTGCAAGTCTAGTACAGAAGTCAATAACTTTTGTCCAAACACAGCACATATTTAAGTTGTATTAGCTTACTAAATGGAAAAGTAAGTGCAAACTGTAAAGTTCTTCTAGGAGGCAGAAGCTGCTTTTAGCAGGAGAGATTTGGAAACATTAGTTCAACATAGCGAGCTTTTAGAGGACACTGATTTAGTCAGTCCACTTAAAAGTTGCTCTGGGTCTTTCCAAGGTCTCCAGGATAAGTCTTTCACATTTTCTTCCATGAATTCCTTCAAGCAGTGGATTTAGATGCTTATCTAGAAGTGGACTGTAAAAGTTGAAAGGCAATGTTATTGCATGGTTTGATGGACCTCAGCAAAACTGGTGCCTTCCTCTCACCCGCTCTCAGCAAACTGAACAGTGGACCCCAAAACCTCTCTCAGAGGTATTACGGAGGTGTAGGAAGCAGGCTTTGTAAGAATAGTATGTTTTTCTTTGATATGAAAAAGATTTGTATTCCAAATACACATTTGATCCTAGGACAGGGCTATATGCAGTAAGAAATGACCTGTTGCATCTGGTGAAAGTACTTATAGTAAAGCTGTATTTGGCATTTGCCTGTTGAGATTTATAGTAATTTAAAATCATTTGAGGATGTCGGTCTAAAGAGCTATCTACAAAGGCATGGATTTTGTAGTCGAACAAAGGGCTAAGTTTTTCAGGACATCTGAGTTTCCAACCTTTCTGACTTGTGACTGGGACTATTTCTGTTATATCTGGGCAGCTTCTATGATCGAGGTCTGTGGATGGATTTGGGAGCTGGGGTGGCAGAAACTTGCCCAGCTATGCCATGCTGCCTGCCTTTCCAATGTTGCATAGTGATGGCGTTTAATTTTGGTTTGTTGTGGAAGTGAGGGAAGAGGCTTTAAATTGCCACCTGACTCCCGTGATGATGGCCAGCACTTGTATCCAGCTGCTCGCCAGAAGGACCTATTTTGCCAGCAAAGGTTTTTGACAGATCACCTGGGACAAAGAGAGCATTACTCACTTGAGGAGCTGCTGTAAACTCAGTTGCCCTTTGCTGCTTCTGCCTCCGATTTTTAGGGGAGTGGGAGGGGAAGGGAAGTTGTAGGAGGTGATGGTGGCAGAGAGGGGGATGCAGTGAGAGAAGCCCCTGCTGGCACAGCCAGCCTGACCCATTCAGCAGGGCTGAATACCATAAATGCCGCTTTATCCTTTCTTGAAAGGAACAAGATAGCAGGGCCTAAATGCCTGGGTGTGCTTAAATAGGCAACTCTGGGACACCGGAGTCGAGGGCGTTTGAAATTGGAGCTCCCCGACAGCCACGGAGCTGCCACAGGTCACCTGCCTTGCTCCATGGGGACTGGCCCAGGTCTGGCAAGAAATCGTCCATGGACGAATTGTAGTACAAATTCCTTTCTTTGTTGGTTGGCCTCTTTCACTAGACCATGGCCTATAAAAAATTGTGTAAAAACAATTCTTAAATATTATTTGAAAGGGCAAATGGCCACGCTGAAAGGTTTGACAGTTTGACATATAGCGCCTGGTTTTGCTCGCTGGGGAATGGGCGTGCAGAGCCCGGGCTCTCCTCCTGCTCCTTACAGGCTCTGTTGTTGGTTTTTTTTTTTCTTAAATAGCGTCTAGTTGCTGTGCAGAGTCGCTGTGCTCCCAGCAATTTGACAGGCAACGAGTCTGCTTCAGTGATCTTAAATCCTTTTAGACTAATTTGCGAGCGAGCAGAAAAACAGCTAGCACCTTTGGATCCAGCGCTCAAAACCAGAGAATCAGGTATTGCCAATTAAAGTGCCATTTCCAACCATCATATCAAGACAGATTACTTGCAATTCCTCTGATAATGTCACGCCGTGCCTAAAGAGAAAGTGAACCAGAGTTTCTCCATGGACAAAGGATCCTTGTGGACCAAACTCATTGGCGACAGACATGGAGGGAGTGTGATGCAGATCGTGCATACGGCCATGCATATGTGTGGCATAAACAGGAGCGATGCGCCTGCTCTGCCCCCCGAATAGCCACGGGCCATTTTGAAGAGCCTCTGGCCCCTCAGTCACTGGCCTACTAGTTAATTGCCACACGGACTTCGTGACACATGGGCAGATAATATGACATTTTCGGTTTCTGTCACTAGCAAACGCCACGGCGTTGCTTGCACTAGTTGCTAAGAAGCTGTCAGAAACCATTAGCAGCTGGCTAAAGTTGCCCTATGGCATTTCCTCATGGTATCAGCAAAACAAGCATAAATCACCCAGCGGAGCCTCCCGCTATACTAATGAGGCTGTAAGCTTGTTTATGGACTAGCATCATTTCTATGATTATTTCCACCTTTTCAGTTCGCCTTCATTTGGCGGCAGGAGAAGTCAACTTCAGGAACAGAGTCGGCACTGACATTTTACAAATGTGGTTCGTAGCTGCTACCGTGTGGCTGGTCAGTGGTGCTTCAAGTTTGTTTAGTGATCTTTAAAAAGAGGAAAAGAGGGGGGAAAAAAAAGAAAAGGGGGGTGTGGAATCTCTGGAGACCTCACAGAGGTGAGTGTATCGAGTTGCAAAGTAGATGGAAATACTAAAATCCACAATTGACCATTTAGACTTCTCTCTGTGGTTTCAGTCTTTACAGGATCAATTTTCCAGGTTTTTTTTTTTTTTAAAAAAAGTGGAAGAGGTTAAACAATTTATAAAAGTCTAGCAAAGCATTTGCTCTTAGGATAACCGGGTGCTTTCTTATCCTCTCCCTGCCTTTCACTTTCTCAAACTTGTGTCGGACGGGGCCAGGGTTTATTGTTTTAGGCTTTTCTGAACATGCACCAGTATTTACACTGGATTGAAAGCATTTGCTTCCAATGAAAATCTTGTCTTAGATTACAGCCCAGCAGTGTAATTTCCCTCCCAGATGGGAGTAAAGTAGCAGTATTTGCCTAAAAACAGTAGGAAGAACAAACTGTGCATTAAGCCAAGGCTGTTTTTGGCTTGAGCTAATGATGTAACAGAAACCTTTTATTTGGGATAGGTCACCGCCAGGGATTGAAGGAGGTGATCTGGCTCGCGCTTGAAAGGTTTCTCCATTGTATCTACATAAGTCTTCACTTAAAAAATCCTGTTCCTAATGCTTCTGCTTTCATACAGCAGAAATAAACAGGAAAGGTTCTGGGGAGTGTTATAGGTGGAATGCAGAAAGCTTTTCCTCCCCTAATGGAGGATATAATTCAGGTGCCCCGGAGGCATGCTTTCAGGAATTCTCTTGCCCGAGGTAATGGGAAGCTAAGGCTGCTTGAAGGCCTTGATTATCTATTGATGCACAAAGCTGGAAAAAAAGTCATCTCCCTTGGATTATAGGAGATATTTCCATAAATTATCAATGAGTCCTCCTCCCGTCAGGCACGAGGTGATGCCTGCTAAATTAATCTGAAGGGGGTTTGAAATGAGAAGAGTGTGTTTTTTAAAAAAATGGGGAGGGGGGCAGAGGTTGGGTAGACCATTGCAGGGAGGTGGTGAAAGCCAGTGTCATTAGGTTAGAAGCTTTTCATTTTTAATCAATGAATGCGTAATACTTTTCTTTTCCTTGTTTGCCTCTCGCAGACAGAAAGTGGATTAGCCCGTGGAATTTTAAATGCTGTTGAGTTGTTTCCTTTGCTCATGTTTCTTTTATGAATTATTATTTTATATGGTGAATTGCTTCTCTGTATAAAAGGCTTTTTTTACATACCGGACTTCCAAAGAATTTGTCGGATATCTGATTTCTTCATAAAAATCTTGTTTGTTTCTATAACTACCCAAGGTTACCATTTTATTAAAGATACAGGCCAAGTCATAAGGATAATTATAAATTTGCCATGGTCAGTAAAGTACTAAAAATATAACACTAATAATAACTTTTTATTTGTGATGCTGTAAGATGTTTAGCAAAGCAGAATTTTGACAGTCTGCATCCTTTTTTTTTTTTTTTAAATTGATTTCTTATTTTTATTTCTGACAGAGATAGTTTTGATTCAGCCCAATTCAGACGACTTTTTTGATCATTCTTGCCCCAGGAGTGTTAAAAAACACTTGCCTAATAGCATCTCAACTCCATGTTGCTACAAATACAGTGTCCTTGGAAGCCAGGATGTATTGTTTAATCCACATGCAGAGAATGCAAAGACCAATTTGCTCTGTGGACTTGTTTATAAACAGCTTTCAGGGTTTGAAACAAAACTTGCCCGCAAACTGTCTGGGCGCTGCAACTTGTATTTTCCTTTGACCCCTAGTCTGTCAGCCCAGACCCAAGTTGGCTGTTATGCAGTTACGTCCTCCCTTAGATATGTTGCTAATGTGATGAGAACTCTTTGAGACCTTCTCTGCATTAAGGAAATTCATTCTGGATCAGTTGTTGTTTAACAGGAGCAGACACCTATTACGGATATGGCACACCAGCACAAAGAGGGGTGTTAATTCCTACAGTGTGTGCCAAACTGGTGCCTACTTATCCCACTATGAGTTTTGTTAAGCTGGGATTGGGAAGAGGGGAGGCCGTTTAGCTACCCATTTCCCATCAAAATGTCAGGTGAAGTCAAATGTCTATAAGAGACACCATAAGCAATGCCCCAATCCTCTGGTTATTTCTGAATTTGGGAAGAGAATATGATGTTGCAAGAGACCTGCATTCACCTCACTTTTCACATCGCAAAGCGGGACAGGGCACCCAGCTTCACAGACGTGATGGGGATGGGACACCATCAATACTTTCCTAATTGCCATCTCAAACAAAGTAGCTGATTGGGGTGAATTTTTGGGAAGTGACCTAATGTGAAGAAAAGCCATCATTTCCACATTTGCAGGCTGGATGCTTGCAAAATTTTATGTATATTTTTTTTTTTTCTAAAGCACTTTGTGTTTTGGGTTACAGTGGCAGAAATGGCCGCACTGTCCTTCAAGATAAACCAGAATGGGGCTGACACAGTCCTGAGACCCTCCCTCTCCCCATGTCTCTTCCCTCCCATCCCCTCAATCCCTGGTGAATTACGGTGTTAAAGAATTTATACCTCATTTAAATATTCATGCAGTTTATACCCAAAGCCAGGCTTCGGCTGAAGTATATAAAGGTAGCATAAGTCAAAATTTGATTCACTATATTTACAGGTGACGGCTTGGACAACAGTGTAGCTTCCCCCAGCACAGGTGATGATGATGATCCAGATAAGGACAAAAAGCGACATAAAAAGCGTGGCATCTTTCCCAAAGTAGCCACAAATATCATGAGGGCATGGCTGTTCCAGCATCTAACAGTAAGTGAACTCTAGATCACATATGCAAAATAAAACATGGAAAATGTCATAGTTGTAGTAATCGTAGAAAGAAAAAAAAAAACGAAAACGTTATGATGTTACTGATAGGCAGCTCAGGGAACTTTACTGAGCGGGGTTGTTGTTGTTGCCTCATTTGCTAGATGGCAGAGGAAGAGCACGGAGTGTATGTTTTTATGGTTTGGGAGTTTTGTGTGTGTGTGTTGTTTTTAGAAATTTTTTTTTGTTTGTTTGAGTCGCAGTTGTTAACAGGATGTCACCACAAAGTGTGACTAAGCTTATACTAATAACCTCGGAGACCTGTCCTGCCCCACTGCTCGCACAGCTGCAGCTCCCCTTGGCTGACGTGGGAATTGCTGCTTTGGAGCAGGGAGCAGCATTCGACCCCTGGTTCTGTGCTTCGGAGAACCGCGGAAAAGAATTGGGGAGATTAAAAACAAAGCGAAAAGCAAACAAAGACCTTATTCAGATGTTTGTCAGAGAGCATCAGAAGCTTCATGATGAAAGGTCTGAATGTATCTGGTTTAATAGCAAAGTATAATTTTTTTCTTTGAGACGTTCTCATTCCCAGAGTGTAAGTTACCCCCGTATTTAATGTTATAAAGGGCTGGGAGGATGCGCAGCTATTTCTGTTACTGCAGATACCTCTTTTTTTTTTTTTCATTACTGAGATTAGAAATCAAAGCTCAGGACAGGTGTGTGGGGTTAAACTGGATGCTGGAGCTTCTTCCCAGAGTCTATATTGTGTACCACACCTTCTCACATTAGCATGTAGATGAGTGGTTTTAATGCCTTTTTTTTTTTTCTTTTTCCATCAAATCGTGGTGATCTGTCACTGTGTTTGATCTACTGTGGGGATGTGGGCTTCTGGCTCCAGGTTTTCTGTCTGAGCTTTTCCGTGCCAGGATGATAAGGGCCAGGCAAAGAGTACCGAGGGTTTGCAGGTGGTAGTGAAGAACAGCTCTCACCTCTAATCCCAGTGGTTGACTCTCTCCCCTGCCTGTAGTTAGGGTGAGGACGAAACCAGAAACCGGCCAGCTTGCCCAGCCTTGGTGGGAGCCCTGCCAAGGGTATACTCATGAACTGGAGGAAGTGCTCATGCACGTCACCCCTCTGTCCCCTACTGAGCCAAGAAACCAGATAGCTGCCATGACTCTTGTCAGCACGGGGATCAGGCGGCAAATCCTGCTCCACACAGTCCTGGGTTGCTATGAATGAACCTTCATGCTGGAGCACTCTTCCTCCGGAGAGGACTTCAGATATCTCCCAGTTAATCTCTTTCTCTGGCAGACTCTAGGTCGGCTGTGCCCCAGCTTTGCCCAACTCCTTAGCCCTGTCCCTTGTGCATTCAGCACATCACTTCCAAAAGCTGAGGTCTCTTTTGATTTTGGTGGCTCCCCAAGTCTAGGTCCTCACCCAAGATGAGCTGACAGTCTGGTGGGTCTCTGCAGGTGGATGTGAGGTTAACGACATCTGCCTCCGAAAGGGTCCAGGGATGCTATGCGGACAGTGATGCTCACACCAGCCTGACTCAGCTGGTTTAGGTTCTGGTTTAAGGAGATGCCCTGAAAGTTCTGCAGTCAGGACAAGGCACACCAGGGGACACTGAGCAACTGCATGTCAGTCCCCACAGCTCCCAGCTGAGGAATCACAAATTAGGTAGTATATGTTACTATTAATATTATTAACATTATTAGTGTTTTTTTCCTGGAAGTGACCTGTTGCTGTGTTTGTGCTAATAAATTAAACATCACTCAGGCTCAGGCACAGGAACTATCCTGTTAAACTGCTTGAGAAGTCTCCAGTATGTTCTTATCCTGGACCAGTTATCACTCTCCAAACCCATTCCTGGAAGCACAGCACAAGATAGCAGGGATGACTTTCAAAGAACCTCATGGCAGGAGCCACCCTGTGTTGAGTATTTAGCTATGTGGGCTTGACCTGACCCTGCAGCTGGCTTCATGTACAGTCTCAGGACTGGAGAATGGACCCTATCACTGTTTTGTCCAGATTAGGTGTAGGGTGAAAGTGACTTTTTGGTCTTCTGCTGTGGTGTAATAGCGCACAAAAGAGGAAATGTGAGTGCCTGTGGAGCTTGCTGCAGAACTGCCTCTGGGAGACACCATCTGTGCATCTGCTTGTAAGGTGGTCTCTTCTCCTGGAAGATTCAAGTTACGGGAACCTCCCAGGACCTATGCAATGAAGCTGCTGCATTTTCTACCTTACTGCACTGAGCTAAAGCTTGCTTTAAAAATCCACCATCCCTTGTGCAGATCCAGCCCAGCCAGATGAAGCGTGAAGATTTAGTGTAGGGCAGCTTTCCCATCTTCAGGCAGCATCAAGGTAGCTCCAGGTTTGTCTTATCAGTTCAGTAAAACAGAATTAGTTTACCCAGTCCAACCTTCTCCATATAGGACCTTGAGACAGACCTTTCAAATAGACTCTAGGTGAGGTTGTAGACAGTTTCCCCAAATTAAAACATGCCTGGACAACACTGTAGGCTCTTCCAAGCATGTGTGTCAGCCGGGAGTGCTCTTGCTGGGGTGAGATGACACCAAAGGACTTGTGCATCCAGAAGAGCAGTGGATCTTGTGTGTGGAGGAAGATGTCCTCCAGGCAAGCATGTTGATAACATTGAAAGAGTCAACGCTATGGTTAGTGCTAGAGCAATATAATGTGTTGGCAAGCTGCTTGGATTGCTGTCCTCTCTGCAAAAATACCCAGGCCCAAATCATGGCTGCAATTAGGACTGAGGAGTTAGGGAGATGAGAGACCGAAGGAATCAATACTCCAGTTCATTTATAAGGGTGTCTGGGCCTCATGACTGCTCTTACCACCCTACACACAGGCATGACAGTATCCCCATAGGGGTTCCTCACTGCAGGAGGGAGGTCATCCCAAGGAGTGGTCAGCTGAGGAAACTACAGATCCCATTCTATTTATTTATTTGTTATTAGTGGATTTGGTCTTCCCTAGCATGGACACAAGGTTCTCCTTAAAGCAGGAGGTTAGGAGAGATAGCGAAGTGGTTCTGTTCAGGCAGGGGACATGTCAGGGCATAGGATACTTCCCGTTTGTCCCCAGCACCTAACCTGCCTTTACTTTCCCATCTGGAAAAGGGCAGGGAAGAAACAACCAGTGGTTAGGCAGAAAATCCAGCATCCCCTTGACTGCTGGTGCTTCCTAATTGGGGTGTTAGATGGGACCCCTCCTTTTCAAAGGCATTTTTATCCCCTCATGATTGTAATATTAATACACATCAGTGGCATGGAATTAAACAAAATAGACAGTAATTGGTGTGTCTGTCATACTAATGATTAATGGTTGGAAAGACTTAAAATACATTCTGGCCTAATACAATCTTTTAAAACTGTATAAGCTACTTTAATTCTTTCTATGCAGTTATTCCATCTCCAAGAGCCTACCTCTGCCTACTGCCTTAATTTCCTAATGTTTGTCCCGTAGTTCTCATTTCCCACTTAGGAGCAATTTTTTTTTTTCTTTTTTGAAGAAAATTTTAAAAATCAAATGCAAGGCCATAGCCTCTCCATTTGTTGAAGTGTTTGAGCAATAGTTCCCACTCAGTGTCAGGCTGTGGCCCCCCCGTTATTTTGACTGATGTGCAGAACGGAGTTGACGTATGCCCAAAGGGTAGGCAAGCACTGTCCTCTGTGGATACAGGCAGTGTGCTCTCAAGTGCTTCAGGGGATAAATTCATCCAAATTGCCCTTTTTTTTCCCTTCCCCTTGGAATAATAATAGCAACAACAAAAAAAAATCAGCTAAAGCGACAACAAAAGTGGTGATCAGACTTACACTTAGGACTTTGCAGTATGTATTTTTAACCGTTGGCTATTCCGACCTAATTTTGATTAAATGTCTGGGTTGGAAGAGCTGCCTAGGTTGGTCATTAGTAGATGAAATGTAACTGTGGAGCATGTTGAAATTTTTGGTGGTAGATTATGACACCAGCTTGTACATTTTGAGGTTTATGGAATCATAGAATCATAGAATGGTTTGGGTTGGAAGGGACGTTAAAGATCATCTAGTTTTGACCCCTTCTGCCATGGCAGGGACACCTCCCACTAGACCAATAGACTAAATCTATTTTTAGGATTTTGCTATAAATTTGAAGTGGAAGGAGCATCTTTTCAAAAGAAAAAAGCTACTAATAGTTTGGTGAAGAGGTTGAGTCAAAAAATTAGGGAAGGCTTGTGAGGTGGCATCAGAAGAAGATCAAATGCCATGACAGAGCCTCTAGGAGGGACTGGGGCAAACCGGTCCTATGCTGAACCTGGGCACCAGAAAGTTGCCCTGAGGATATTTTCAGGGTGTGCTGCAGCCCAGCAATATTTTACAGCCCCTCTCATTTTGTTATTGTTTCCTGGATGACAACATTCAGGGATCATGTCTCACCACCATTTTTCAAGCAAATCTCACTGTGATGTGTAGCCCTCAGCAGGGATTGCAAAATAAGGGAGGAAAGGAAGGGGAAAAAAAATATCTTTCTTACAACTAGATCTGTATAAATTTAATTGTGGCAACAGGATTCATTTCTGCTTCAACCCATACCGTGGTTTTTGTCCCAGCAATGGTACCTTTTAGTTCAAAACTGGAAGAAGGGTGTTTGGGAGGTATTGTTTCAAGTGTTTTGTTCACTCATTGTGAATTCTCTGCATCCTTTAAATCCAGCTTAATTTAGAATGTTAGGATTCAAACCTCATTTTGGGGATTATACGATGTAATTGGTTTGTTATGTGATGAGTATTTGATGATCTTCACGTTCATCATCTAATCAGGCAAAAAAAGCCATAAAATTATAATCCCAAAAGATGTTTAATAACAATTTAAACTACTGAAGGCTTTATTTAAGCACATTAGGGGATTATAAACTACTTTTTTTTTAATGGTGCCAAGAGGTAGATTCAAGGACTTCAAACACCTTTTAAAAACCAAATTGCTATGATTTAAAAAAAAAAAAATGAATGGGCCAAGGATTTCTTTCATGTAAATCCCATAATTTAATCATTATTTTTGTCTGCTTTTAAAACAATTTCCTTAAGAGGTTAAATCTTACTGAAATGGGAGACTGAGCGGAAAGTAAAAGACGTAGCTGAAAGACATTGACTTTGCAGCAGAAGTGAAAGGGTTTTTTTCTATTATGTATCTGGATTTCGAATCTTTATTGATTGCTTGATAGCATGCTATTAAAAAAAGAAAATGTATAATAAGCAATATGCAATCTATTAGCAAAGCTGTTATTTGTATAAAATAATTTATTGGAAGCAGGTATTTGGAGGAGGCACTTTATATCCAAATCTAACTGAGAAAAATATTCCCCATCACTTCGAGGATGTTACTCTGGTAGAAAAATGCTATTACAGTGCTTAATTCTGTAAGTTTTGTTTATGTATGAATATTTTACAGGCTAGCAACTTTTAAAGGTTAAGGCAAGTGGATTTCATGTCTTCTTTCATCCCTCCATGGTTATGAGATTTTGCTTTGGGAAGAGCATGGGGTTAGCTTGGCTCCCTGCCTGTACTCCCATGCAGGATGCTTGTCTGATTTTGGACAGGAGTATAGTGGGAGTGTAGGTGGGTATGAAACCAGACTGCTGAAAACATAAAAAAGGGAAATAATTTTCTAAAACCAGTGAGGGTTTTCTTTTCCTCTCCTCTCAAGAGGGTTCAGAAGCAACTCACCACTTCTTCCTCCTCACTCTGCTCCTCCCTCTCCCCTCCA
>WEIS01048404.1:43173-60342 GCA_013389965.1 Todus mexicanus
CCCCCCAAAAAAAAAAGTACAAATACAAATTCATTTGAGTCTCCATCCTGCACCAACTGATACTTGCTCTGCAAAATGCCAGAGGGCTCCTGGAGCTCATCTGCGTAACAGGGGTCATATTTCCATATATTGGATACAGAATGGGGAGGCGGTTCTCCCCCTTTATCCCAAATACGCAAGTCTCCTCTTTCACTTGATTTTATTGTGGGCAAAGCTGTAAAAATCTTTCTTTCACATCTGCAAGACTTCTTAGTGCCAGCTGTCCCAAATTCCTGAGAAAAGCCAGACATTTTTAGCTTGCATTTGGTCACCCGTGCACCACTGTCTCTGTGGCTAGGAAGGTGGGAGCCGGGGCTTCTCCTGCTCCTGGCAGTGGGAAGATGTGTTGAGGTGGCAAGTTGGTGCAAGTAACCCACTAGAAGGGTCCTCAGGTCACTTCTGCTGCTGGAGGTGCTGTAGCAGTTGTCCTCAATGGGAAAAAAGGGGAAATGTTTTTATGGGAGAAGGTAATTATTCTGAAGCTGTGTCAGAATTGAATTGAGAATGCCATAAAGAGGGCAAACAGGATTTAGGTAACTGGGTTTGAATTAACTTCTTAACCCTTCAGCCCTCCCAAAATTTGATGGGGGACACTGACTGTCAAAACCTTCAGCATTCTCTTTAATCTTCCTCAAATTTGTTACTTTGACCTGCTGTCCAGCCTCAGAGGGTCGGTCCATTTTCTAGTCTGGGTGAGCTTCATTTTTGAAGACAACTGTTGTGGGTTTTTTTGAAGAATACCCTTGGCAATGCTGCTGTTGCTGCAGTTTCATAATATCCTGGAAAGTACGTCTCGTGTACTGAGATCTCATGCCATCCTATAGATTAAGTTGCTGGGGCTGAGCTATGCTACAAACCTTTGGTTTTAGACCAGAAAGGAAAAATATAGGGCACTTTAGTCAGTTGATTCAAGAACACCAGATTCCTCACTTATGCTCTTCTCATGTTCAGAAACGTGGAGTAGTTACAACATCTCTTTTTTTCGTATCTATGATTCAGTCTCATTTCTGATGAAGATAACCATCATGTCTTAAACTACATGGTGTAAGACATCTCATCCTGGGCTCCTCACAGGTCTCAGGAATGGCAGTGGTCCAGGGAAGTATTTTGGTTGAAATCGGAAGGTAGCCAACAGGCCGGGCTGGGTTTCAGAGAGTGTTTATTCCCAAAGGGCTATCTTATCTTTTTCCCCATTTCCCCTAGTTTCCGCCTTGGAGGCACTGTTGTACCAATGCGGAAGCCACCAGCACAATAAAGAATTTGAATTATTTGGAAGCTGCTGAAACACATTAGTATTTACACACCAGGAGAATTTCACATCTGAGTAGAAGCAAGGGAATACTGAAAAGTTGAAACATGATAAACATTAATTCAGATGTTAAATTACACTTGCTCTAGTTGTACTAGAACTCCTTTTGTTTGCATAAATATTCTGGGAAATGAGTTTACCAGCAAGAATGTTTGCAGTAATAAGAATTTTTAAGTCAACAGTAGGTGCTTTGCTTTCTTCTCCACCCTCTCCTTTCTTTTTAGATTTGCAGCTGTGATATTTTGTGTGTGCAGCTTCATTTTTGAAATTAGCCTCATCCAGTCAAGGCTCAGAAATATGCTATGTGACGTACTGTCTTTCCGCAATCGAAGCAGACGTATGAAATTCAAGTATCACATTTTGAAGAGGGAGAGTGGGAGGGAAAAAGCCTGACCACCAATTTGTAAATCCTGAAGTATCTACGGAAATATTTTGGCAAATAATATGCAATATGAAGTACACCAAAGGCAACAACAGTTATCTTGGCAAGCAGTGGGTGAGCAGGAAATGAGGATAAATTCATGGGCTCGGTTGATCATTATTAGTTGTTTGTTTAGCTTGTCCTCTAACACAGTTGCTGCAAAAGAGCCTATG
Source organism: Todus mexicanus (assembly GCA_013389965.1). Lineage (NCBI taxonomy): Eukaryota > Metazoa > Chordata > Aves > Coraciiformes > Todidae > Todus > Todus mexicanus. Next base: position 45,116 of record WEIS01048404.1, read on the forward strand.
TCGATTCTCAGATATGCTTATGTATATAAGTGCCAGTGTTAATATTTTATTGGCAATCTCTGAAGTTGTGAAGGAGTTTCACAGCGTCCCAGTGTAAGCTAGCGAATGACTTAATCAGATCAGGTAAAGTGCCAAAATATGAGGCACCAAACCAGTTGGGCACATATCTGATGAGATGTGTTAATCTGTGGTGTAAGATAAACTGCCTTTCAAATAGGGTCACATTTGGAAGTGGTACATCAAGTTGTGTAAGATGCATTCCCTTGCTCTGGCATAAAGTATCCTACATCTGTTTGCATGAACTTAACCCTTTTCTGAATGAACTGAAACAGTGATACTGCAGTGAATATAGCCTGTCTGTTGCTCCAGGACAGTCATGAGAAGTGGGTTGTTTTTTCTTACCCATTTTAAAAGGTTTGTTTCCCTTTTCCTGCATTAATCTTCAGCTGCACTGAATCTGCACTGTTATAGCTTACACATTTTTTTCTCATTGCATACATTCAAGAAGGCTTAATTCCTAACATTAACTGGCTAATTTTACTGTCTGCCTGTCAAAATTACCCACAGAAAACTTTTCCTGTGGAAGGGCGGGTTTTTTTCTTGATGGGAAGTTAAAATTTTCCATGGATAATGCCAGCTTTTCCTCCAAAAATGCTCAGCCTAAAATCCAGTTTTCAATATATGAACAAACATTGATCAGACTGATCTTTACACTTCCAGCTCCTCAACCTGTAAGCTACAGCAGTGCTAAATATATGTGTAGAGGGAAGGTAAGTAGGCAGAAAAGAGTTTAAGTTAATATGTAGTTATCTAATTTACCTCGCCTTTTGCATCATTGCCTGATTTAGACCCACAGTATTTAGTGGAGTACTCGTTTCACTTCAGTGGTGTGCCATCATTTTAATAAGGCAAGGTCTAGGAGACTTACCACTGCATTTTCTGCTTTATGAACCAGAAACTTCTGCCAAGAAAATACTCCTCAGACTTTAGGTATAGCATGAATATTCCTTTCTTGGCTACTGGTTGACCTTTTCTAATCCAGGCTGTACAGCATAAAACGCTTTGGAAATACGTTTTTACAAAAAAACAACAAACCACTAGCTTATTCCTGCTATGATGCTCTGTACCAGAGATATAAAAAGGGAGGTAGTCATGTGTCGCTTGAGTCACCAAGGGTCTCCTCATGATGTAAATATGTTTTCCAAGGACTTTTTTTGAACTCAGAGGAAATGGTGAGACTCTGCCTTAGATGACTTGCTCTGTTCATTACCTAAAGTTAGCTTTGAAGTTACATTCTTCTTCCTAGACAACCTGTATTCATGTCAGCCAGAGCTTTTGGGATCCCCAGGTGATATTTTTTGGAAGGTAAATGCCATATTAGATGAATCTAGCTAATTAATAGATTCGTTAGGAGAACTCTACTTATTTGCCAGGAACTTCGTGCTGATCCAGGAGTTGCACTGATAAACCCTTGATGTCATTGTTGAAACCCAAGTGTGGGTCCATCAGTGCAGCAGGTTGCAAACCCCAGAGACTCATAAGCTACAGTTGAGGGCAGAATAATTTTGAAGCTGGTAATAACGTGAATCTTAGGATCCTTATGAATAAAACGCAATTTTAGTAATGTTTTCATAAACAGCAGTAATGGTGGCATTTTAGTAAACAGTGGCATTAGTTGCATCAAAATTGCACCACATTGGCTTTTAAATTACTCCACCTGTCTGTATGAATAGGATTTTCAATGTTGAGGCACACAGACAGCTGCTGCTAATGTTTGTTTTTTTTTTTCTCCCTGTGCAGATAATGCTGGCAAATCTACAGTCATCAAGGTCTGGTTTCTGATGTAAAACGGTACCTGACCTACTGGCTCTGGTGCTACAAAAGGAACAGCTTTAATTACTAATGGCTGTGTTTTAGTTTTGTACTTGTTGATGTAAAAGATGTCATCTTAGAGCAGTGTAACCTCTGGTTCACTTCCACCGGTGATGGTACACTGGCTGCAATTATTTTCAAAATAATTTGTGTTCCTTGGTGGCAGCTTGCAATCCTGCCTCGTTAGCACTCAGGTAATTAGCAGGGGTCTGGCCCTCCAGGTCCCTCTGCCCCTGAGTCCTGCTGGCTCCCCCGCACCTTGTAGGGACCATACTGGGGTGAAATAGGAATTGTGCTTACAAATCCCACTCAATCTATTTGTAGGACCATCCCTCTCTTGCATAAGGCAGGTGCAATACCCAGGAATTTATGGGCTAAATTCTGCTGTGGATTGCTCTCTGTTAAACCCTCAGGAAGCCGGAGGGGTTATGTGGAGCCTGAGTCAGACGCGCTGGTGGTAGATGTCTCATCTCTGTGGTTATTAACTATTAACTAAAGGATACCATATGGGCTAATAGAGCTGATGTGTTGCCTGTTTCACCAGGTTGAGTTTGGTTGGGGTGATCTGGTTACCAGCCTCGTGCAGGGCTTGTAAAGGGTTAAAGGCAATAATAGTGCCATTAAAAATCCAGCTTGCCAATGAGCTATTTTGTGCGAATGGTATAAATATAAGATACACTTGTCTGGCTCATTTGCAAGCATTCTTTTTGACTTCTTTCACACAACTGGTGTTTTTGTGTTTAATTTAACAAGAAATGAGTAGTAAATGAAAGCTGCTGCCTGAAATCCCACTGTGAGCGTGTTTTGCACTTGGCTCCCCAGTGAAAAGGCAATTTGTGAAATTATGTGATAGAGTAATTAGATGAAGCCAGGGCTTCTGATTGTTGCCATGCCTATGTGGTAAAGGTTTGCTGGGGGAGAAAAAAACCAAAAACAAAAAACACAAAAAACCCAACCACGGATTATTACCCTGGCAAGTTGGCTCAAAGCTTCTTCATTTATTTGTAAACAGAATATTTAGTGACCGCATAGGAAGTAGCTGTAATCACCAGCTCGTAAAGAAACCACAGCAGAGCTTTTGGATTTTTACAGAGTGCTCATGTAAAATTTAAGCTGGGAGGCAGAATCCCTGTTAATGTAATTAGGATCTAATTTACCACCCTTTGCACACAGATGTAATAATGTCTAGATATTTATTCTATCTTTAAGCACATTACATATACCTCAGTGCAGCAGTTACTGAACAGAAACAGGTGTGAGCACTTTACAGATTCATTTTTACACTGTAAACACACAGTGATTTAAGGGGAAATATTTACCAAAAAAAGAAAAAAAAAAAGAAAAGAAAAAAAAAGGGAAAGAATGTCTGCAAATGAGGCAGTAATGGACAGTTGCCCTTTATGTACTGATGGATTTCTCAATGGTTAAGTAAATTAAAGCAAATGCTAGAAAAATCAATAGGCTTGCAGAGTCTTGGTTGTGCCTCATAGACTTCAGGACAGAATGACAGATGTGGTGCATATGACCCATTTAAGTATTAATGCTTGGGAAATTGCCTCTGCGTGCAAGGTTATAGGCCTAGAAATATTGTTATATTAAATTACAGACAATAATATTTTTAAGTGTATATGGAATTTATACATTTCAGTTTAGTTGTTCTTTGGTGTTACATTCGTCCTGGAAGATTAGTTGCGTAGTTGTTTCTCTGGAACGGTAAATCAGGTTTAAAAACATTCAGGCTGTGAATTGTCTTTCCAGGGCTGCCACGGACTGGCGAGCGTGTTGCACGCTACAGGGGTACGGCAAATGTGTTAAATAAGAGCCGTGCAGCCAATGTGTTCACTAGCAAATGTACCATATAAGTGAGTCTAAATTAAATATCATTAAAAGGCAGCTTTCTAAATGGTGAGAGGGCTCGCGTGATACTTAGGGTTGCTGTTAAATTGGGTTATTCTGTATGACTAAACACAAAGTAAAATATGAAGTGCGTGGTCGAAATGAGCTAAGTAAGGTAACCACCAAGTCAGATCTTTCTCACCATCTTCTGCACGTGCTGCAATTGGAGGGGGCAAGCTTGCATGGGTGGGATGAGTAAAAACTGACCCCGTGCAGCATTCTCCCAAAATAGAGACGTTATGATTAATGCAGCGAGGCAGACGAGCTCTAGATGAGTTAGTGTTTGCCATCTCTGATTTCTGTCATTTCTCACTGTACTTCCACCAAGGCAGCTGGGAAGTAGACCACGTTAATTGTCTCTTCGTGGCATCTTTGGCAGGAGGACTGTGAAAATATCTGTGACCCTTGATTTTGGTGTTGGCATGAAGGCAGAGCAGCATGTTTGCCATGTTTGCTGTCAGTGACAGCCTGGCGTACCTTGCCAGTTATCCTGACTTCACCCCAAACACCTGTTTCTACAGTGAAGGGAGCAGTGGATGCATTTTGTATACAACTACCATGTTTAATATTAAAAGGGAGCTTTAGACTTTAATAATAACATTCTGTTCCTTGCTGAAGCCCGATTGGAAAGTGTTGCCGTATTCCTTTCAAACATTAATTCTCATGTCCTACTGCCATGTGTGCAACAGATATTTTCCCCTTGTTGCTTGATTATCTCTGATATTTGAGGGTTGCATACCGCTGTCTCCTTTCCAGCACCCTGTTTCCTCACTTTTCTCTTCCTGTTCCCGAAAGCATGAAAACTCACTGAGGAATAAAACAAAGCATCTCTGAGGGGTATTAGGGCTGTACTCCACTTACTGGGAGCACTGGCAAAATGATCAAGGGCAGATGATTAGTTTGGGGCCCGTTGAGGATGTATTTGTGTATTGAGGCTGGATGAGAGCGACTGGTGCTGAAGGCTGTCAGGTTGGAGCTGAGTGATGACAGACCCTTGTCATTTGCCCGCATCCAGCTTCATTGCTATGGTGACAATATGCAGTGATGAAAGTTGCCGCTGAGGGTTGGACAGCATCCTCCATGGTTGCCGTAGCCAGCAGCATCTTTGCAATGGTGCGTTCGAGCTGCTGATGGCCTTCAGTGTTAGAGCAACACCAAATCTCTAATGACAGAAACTCCACACAGGTTTTCAGGTTCGCGGGGAAGTCGCTTACGGCACCATTGCCAGCCTTGGCAACTTCTTGCGTCGGTGACAAAAATTGTCTTTACCAGTTTCAGTCATTTTTGTGTGCCTCGTGGTGGATTTCCTTGATTTATTTTGTGTGATGTGCAAGATAGGTAGGCTAGAGCTTACCTGCACAGTGCCGCGGGACAGCTGTGGTCCCGCACACATACACCGCATGTAAAGCAAACATATTAATCAGCATATAGGCAGTGACCACTTTTGTTAAATATATGTGCGAGGGGCCCTGGTGAACAGGCTCTTTTGTTCCCAGCCCAACCAGAAGGGATCAAAGGTCAGCGGGAACCCAGAAGCCATCAGTCAGGGCGGGTTTTGCTGGATCCCGGGGTTGTCAGCTCTGTAGTCACCCCGGCAACCTGGGCTGCTGCCTGCTTGCCTTCCCCACCGCCTGGCGCAGAAGCAGAGGATCCGCTCTCCCAGGCGCCTTAAAAAGATACAGATATAAAGTGAGTTTTTGAAATACAGCACGAGCATTGCCATACACCTCTTTGTTATCAAAATCATTTGAGAGCAAGATTAGAAAAAAAGATGTGTTGGCTTTTTAGTGATCATTTACAGTGTTCATCTTTAGGATGCATTTTAAGGCTGGAAATTCGGTTTTGGGTTAACAGCAAATGGCAACTCAGAAAGAAGCAGCAATGTGCTGTTGAAACATGCTTTTGAATCTAAAAGTTCACTTTGAAAAAAAACTTCTGGTATGGCATTTATTTCCTTTGAGCAGATCGATTTATTCCTCCCCCCCCAATGTTAAAGTACATTTGGCAGTAATCAGTTTATCCTTATTAGGAGCCGTAGTAAAAGGCATAGTTGCTGAGTCAATTCACTCCATTTACTTCCCCTATTGAGCCTTAATGTGTCCCAGTCCCCACCCCTTACAGTGAAAACATCATCAATTATAGGACTGACAGGAGCCTGGGACTTGGTGTAAGTTGCTCCTTGGGGTTATTCATCTTGCACCAAAAAAACTGGCACTCAGCAACATTCATCACTTCCCCCTACCTACAATGACTGAGTAAATGGTGGGGTGAATTATCAGAGGGGGCTAAAAAATGGGGAAAAACAAGTTTGCCTTGTCAGAGTCAACTTTGGGCTCATACGACAGGAGAAATAGAGCCGTCAGCTGACGTGCGAGTTTCCCACTGCAGTTTAGTATTGCTGCTGAAGCTGGAGGGAGGCTCACTTATCCTTCAGCCAGATGCCTTACGGTGCTGCTCCTCGTGGCCTGACCTGCAAGAAGAGCTTTTCTATTTTGGCACCCATGCTGGAAAAGCAGCTTCAGTGCTGTAAAAGCAGCTTCGGTGCTGCTGCGTGGAGGTGTGCTGGGTGCCCAGCCCTCTGTCAGCTCTTTAGGGTGAAATGCATTTAAAAGGCTACTCAGTTTGCTCCAGCTTGATCCCACAATGCGTCTATTTGTTCTAACCCCCCTGAATCCCTTCTGGTGGGAAATATTTCAAAGCAGGATCTTGATTCTTAAATGTGATATGGCAAAACCTATTTCTCCAAACCCTCCAGAAATACAAAGAGAGGAATAAAATGTGCTTTGTTACCATCACCTCCCCTCCCAACAAAACAAAGCAAAAAAAGCTTGGCCAGCTGAGTGAATCCAAACATCAAAACCTCAAACTTTTGGATTATTTAGATTTTCAAAGTTATCTTGAAAGCAAAAAAAGGCTCTGTTTCCCTTTGCCCCGAAATATAATGCAGTCCCGATAAGGCAGGAGAAATTTCCTTAGCCGTACACCTGGCTTGTTTTTACGCCCGGTGTTGCGGTTAGATGGTTGTCTAAATAAACAGAGATTAGGTGGAGGGCTTTATCTCAAAACTGGCACTGGTTATCACACTGCTTCCTCCCGCTCCCTCCCTCTGATTGTGAGTTGTATAAGAAGACTTAGCAAGCATAACTTAGAGCTGATAACCTTTGAATGTTAGTTCAAGGAAGCTGTGCCATAGTAACAACAACCAAAAAATAAATCATGCAAATTCCATTGCAGCCAATTCGAACGAGTGGTAATTTGACCATAACACTGATTTAGAGGAAGGAATACTTGATAAGCTTTTTGCTCCAAGAGTCCTTCTTGAATTTGGCCAGATCGATAATTTTAATATTTGAACGGTAGGAAAAGATGCCAGGAATGAACTCGTGTTTGTTCTTCAAATTTTCTTTCTAATGGGGGTCTTATTTCAGTGGCACAAATTGCTCCAGCCCTGCAGTTGGGGGCTGAATTGATCTTAGCTCTGCCCTGGAAGAAGCCACTGTTTACATTTGCGTTGCATGGTAAATGATATGTGTATACCCAAGCACAGGGCATAAAGAGAGGCTGCCAGGTAATGGGTGACTTATGGCCCTCTCTAAAAGCAAACAAGCAAACTCCTCGTAGTTCAGCATGGGCCTGAAATCAAAATACGTCTTTTCTGAGCCTATCTCAGTATGCTGATGGGCAACATATAACATGCGAAGAGAAAGAGAAACGTCTTTGGGGTCTTAGCAACGTGCCTTCCAAAACAAATCCCCCACAACCAGGGAGAGGAAGAAAGGGGAAGGCGTCCATGCGCTACCGCAAGGCAATGTCATTGCGATGTTGGGAAGCCAACTCACAGTGAGCGGGTGAGCGCGGGCATCTCTGCCCTTGTCGGTTGGATTACTGTGGTGCCACGCGCCCAGTTACACAATGCGTAAAGGCGAGGGTTATTTCTAGGACAGATAATTGAACATTAATACTCGTTGACATTGTCGTAGGAATGATATGTCAAGCTGACAGGGCCTATGTGCTTACATCTACTGATTGGCTGCAGACGAAGGGGATGTTTGGCAGATCAGACCCGGGGCCTTGCCGCCACCGAGTCAGGGATGATACAGCCACTAATCATGAGCTGCCATCTTGGGCTACCTTCCCTAAAACAGTGGTTGAATCCCTGCTTTTGGGAGTGGAAGGTTTGCAAAACTACATAGATGACCATGAGTGCACGTGCACCTCTGAGTGTGTAAAGATGTATAGACATGTGTAAGAGATGTTAAAGAAGAGCATCCTTAACCCTGCGTACGCATGATCGCTCCTGTTGTCTGTAACAACTGGTTTCAATCTACTAACGTAAAAATAAAGGCAAGTGAAGTAGATGAGAAGTTCTCCAGAAGGAACGGGAGCATGATCATGTTTGATGAGGTGTTGCTGGTTATCTCGTAGGAATTAACTGATACAAAAACCTTTCAAGGCAGCCTACTATAGGTAAAGTAGATACACTGTGATTGCTCTAGTCCCTTCCCAGCCAAAATGCTATGAATGGTGCCTTTTAGTATCATTTTTTAACAGATCTTTGGAGAGTTAATGTCTTCATCACAGTATTTCTAGTGCCAGGCTTTGCTGCACAAGTAACTGTTCAAAGGAACGAGAAGCAGACGGAAAACAATTACAGGGGCCTCTGACACCGGAGTCAGTTCTACTTTCTTAAAATAGGGCTAAACATCATGTTTGTAATGTCTCGCGTATAGTTTGGCTCTGCATAAAATGCTATAAAATAGGGCCCTTGAGAACGTCCATTATCACATTTTGGTTAACATCACAGATTTTAAAAATCCCAGTTGCACTGAAGCCATAAAATACAGCTTTCATCTGTAAAGATCTAGTTTCTCTTTGTTATTAAAATAAATGAAGCCATTAAACAAAATATATGCATATAATAGTCAAGTTCATCATTTTGTCTCATCAAAATGATAAATTTGACTTTTTTTATTTAATTGGAGCAGTCATCTTAGAAGGGTTCATGTATAGAACAAGATCAAATGTGACTGGTTGCTGTTTCTTACTTTGTAACTTGTTAGTGGTGACATTTTTTTGGTCTTCAGCTACTTTCATTTAGGTCTTTTTAAAAGAAATGTAGGATTTTGTTCAGAAAGGAAGGGGAAACAGAGAGGGGGATTTTGAGGTTGTTATTGAAAAAAAAAAAGTTATAATAGAAGTTATCCTTGCAATCTGTAAGTGGCCATCACATCATAAATGTGCTGAAAGCAACATGACATCTCAACACTTTTGCTTCCAAATACGTAGATTGTCCCTTTACGGTAGGATCTGTGGAGGCATCAGCACATTTGTGGTGTTTGATGTTTTCAGATCTTGAAGGAGACCAGGCAGGAGATAATAGAGGAGATTCTTAGGCGGGTGTGGGCACTGGCTGCTTGTAGCTGAGTCTGGGTTTTTGAAGAGTGCCTTCCAAAAAGCACGGTTCTGGCCTCATCCATCCATCATCCTATAGAAGACATCCACCAAAGGTCTCGCCTTACAAAGGTGAGGATATATTCTTTGGACGCCTCAAGTGTCTGAGTTCACTGCAGCTAATCATCATATCTAAAGTTACATAGACACAGGTTTGCCATTTCAGGGCTCATCCCCCCCAGTATCGATCAATTCCAAGCCCTGGAAGGTGCCTCACTCCATGGGTATTCCTGCTGAAATTCAAAGTTTGATCCCACTAGACTTCCATGAAGGAGGATGCAGTTTGGTCTTTAGAGGTTTTTGAAAGCCAGAGGAAATTGGTGAAGGAGCTGCATTGACTTTTTTTGGGGAAAAGTTGGGGTTTTTTCATATTGGGGAACCCTTTCAGTCCAAGCAGGTTGCCAAGATGGAAGAGTCACATCCTGGAGACTGTCCAAGCCTTTTCAATGAGGTTCTTATAAGGACAGGAATCAATACATAGTGAACTTGTGGATAAATGTGTCTTAATTTAGGGTTGAATCTGGAGGTTTGGGGGAGAATTGGGATGTGCTTTTTCCTAGCTCTCAGGAGATCTAAATCACACTTCTTGTGGTCCATGTACTTGCGCCTATAAATATCATCCCGGGAATCCATATCTTAAATTCATTAGCAGTATCAGCCAGGTTTCTTTGCTAAGTAAGGTAAATAATTAATTAGAGCAGTTATTTTCTTTTGGAGACTTCTTAATTCATCTCTTGGAGTTAAATTTTAGCCCAGGCTGGTCAGAGTCTGGATTTCTGCATAGGTCTGCACCCTGAAGCCAGTCAAAGGGATTTCACACGCTAAACGGGTGTAGAGAAATGAATTCTATAGTCAGAAAGCGGAATTGCTTAGTCAAGTTTACCAAGATAAAACTTGGCTGTATTATTCATTTATGTGATCTTACTCAACTTGGGCTGTTTTAGCAGAAGGGAACTCGTTGGAGCAAAGGAATGAAGGAGGTAATTATGAGGGACTCTTGTTTTAGAGGTAAAAATAACAGAGGGTGAACTTGTGGGGGTGCAAAAGCAGGAATGGGTAAAATGAGAGTGCCTGAAATAGCTTGCTGGGTGCTGGGAAGCAAAGCCCAGCTCTAAGCTCAGGTAAATTGCATTTGAATTTCAACCTCAGATCTGTATGCACTCCTCTTTGGCAGATGTTGAATTGATAATGCCTGTGTGTTAAAGAATTCTGATTGTTTCTTTTGCCACCTTCGCAGCTTATGAAAATGCAAGTAGACCTGCCTAATGAATATTAATAAGAGTGATGGCTGGATAACATATAAGCCCGTGGCTCTTTGGAGCTCGGATGGGGTTAGTGGGAGGATTGTTGTGGCTGGGAATTTACATGCTTTTTAAGAATAAACTTCCCAAATACTTTTATATTCTCTTTTAAAAGCTGATGTTTGTTAACAGTGGCATGCTCACGTGTGCAGGGGTTGGTTTCTTTATTCCCTTTCCCTCTCCCTCTCTGTAGTGAGATTAATACTACAGACAAGATGTCCATGTTTTTTAAAACAAGGCAGTTTATTAGATGGGGAGAGAAAGAGGCCCCATCTCTTAAATCTACCTCCAGTCCAGGGTTAATTGTATCGATAGCAATGGTTTATTTTATTTTCCTTGTTTATTTTTGTTTTTTCCCACACCCTCTTCTCCTAGGCAGCCGCCACAGTTGTTAGCGGGGTAGGGAAACGACACTGATGAATTCGGGGTCTCCAAAAGTCGTGTGATGCTTTAAAGTACATTTCATGCAGTTAGTTAACAAGAGTGGCTTGTTAGGCCCTTCGATGGGGACCTCACACATGGCAGTATAATAGCTGAGAGATGGCGTTGTGGAGATGGTTGGAAGACGGGAAGGCTCCAAGGACCTGGCTCTTCAGCCAGAGCCACACGGACAGGCGCGGCCACCTCATCAGAGCTCCTGGTGAAGGCAACACAATGTTGGGGCTCGACAACAACGTTGACGACTTCCCTTCATTTCACCAGGGCTGTTTTCCGGAGCAATCCTCTCTGGACCTTCGTTCACTCACTTGAAAAAATCTCCATTATCAACCTTTCTGCCTGTGCCATAGGTCCCATTTGGTTCAAAACTCAAAAGGCAACTAGAATCAGTGGAATGTTTATTTATTATTAAAAACAATCACCCTGTCTCAATAGTAGGGAGGTGTACCTGATTTCTGTGCTGCTGTGCGACCTGGAGTTGTTTTGCAGAGTGGTGGTTTGGAGCATTTCCTGGGGCTTGCAAGTGATGCAGCGCTGGGAGGGGGTTTGTACGCGCTCCAGGTCTGGAGATACTCTTGGAGGGTTTTATGAAGACTCAGTAAGGAGGCTTTAATCAAGATTCAATGATTAAGATGCCTCTGCATTGCCATTGTAGCCAAATACGTAGAAAGACTTACCCTGCATTCACTGTGCAAGTAAACTTTTTCTTTCTAAAGCTTCAAAATGTGAGGAAATCCCCCAGCTTCAAAAGAGAAAATCTCACATCAACACAGCACATTTCCCCTTTTGCAAAATCTTTTCCTTTCCCTTCTCTACTCGTGACAAAGAAGCTTAATTTTTTTAATATTTTTTTTAATCCAATATGAAGGGAGAGGGAAGAGGGGGAGAGTCATTAAAATGCAGTTCTTTCAATTATATCCCGTTATTTGTCATCTTTATTGCTTTTCTATAGTTTTCATTGCATCTTTAATAGTCCGCCTGGTCAGAAAAGGTGAGCTGGAATGTGAACACACTTGGCGGCTGCTGCAGCCGGTGCCTACGAGCTGTGCTCGAATCCCCATCCCTGTAGATTTTAATGTCCCCGCAGACTGCTGGCAGCCTGCTTCCAGCTGTGGCAGGCATGATGCAGTGAATTGCTTTTGAATGTTCTTTACTCAAATAGGCAGTAATTACAAGCTTAAAGAGGTTTAGTGGTCCAGTAAACTACATAATCACCCCTGAATTAGCCTGGGCTCATCAGTTGCAGTCCAGCAACCTCAAGACTGCTGTTTGTATGCAGGCTTTATCACGTAGCAACCTGAGCAGCAGGTGTGGAACAGCAAGAATCCCCCATAAACACAACTGTCTACTGGGGACAATGATCTCTAATGAGATGAGGCTACAGCATCACTGTAATTTAAGTGGGAAAATTAACGCCAGAGAATGCGCACTACTTCCAAGAGTCTCTGCTTCTTTGGAGAACAGCGGTGTTTTGCTAGCTTGGGTTTTTTTCTTTTTTCCTCCTCATTTTTTTCTCTTTTTCCTCCCAGATCTTTAAATGCATCCTTTCTTTCTTTTCTTTTCTTTTCTTTTTTTTCTTTTAAATGAAGAATACATTGTGTTCTTGCTTATAAATTGAGTGGTCTTTATTCTTTTACAAGGATATGTTGTGAATATTTAATGGTGGACAGGGCATCTGTTCAAGGACTTTCCATGCCAACAAAGCAGTGTTGCAAAATAGCAGCTTTATCTTTGCTTTCCTTCCTCGGTGGTGGTTGGTTATACTTTTTTAATTTTCAAATAGAAAATGTTTGAATGTAAAACCTTCCTCGTCTTGGTGTTCAAGATCGACACCTCAACATGGTGGTTGCCTTGAACTTCTTTGTGTGACTGCATGGTCCCTCCGTGAAAAAAGGTGGCTGAGCTCATGGCAGAAGGTTTCCCGAATTGCTTGATGGCTGCTCCCAAGGGTGCACCCCAGGAAACCTGCCTAAAGCTCCTGCTCCATCCTAAAGTCTGTGGTTGGTATTAGGGACCTGGCTGAATATAGCAACTCTCCATCACCCTGGTCACTCTAGTGCATAGGGTAAGGGACATAGCTGTAGGGAGCTTTTTTATCTTCCTATTTGCAGAGGAAGCTCCTGAGGTACTGAAGGCAGCCTGAGGAAGACAGCAAAGAGCACAAATAAAAGCTTTTGGCTTAGCTCTGTGGGATTACAACTGCTGGCATTTCCCTGAGATTGCAGAGTTATTTCTGAGCCCACCTGTTTAGAAAGTCATTTGAGGTAGATAAGGGCAGTGACTTATTGCTGAGAAAAGGCTTCTGGTTAGAAGATATTTACCTGAGCTAATCTGTCTTAGGCCGGCTCTAAAAACAACAGCAGTGCTCTTACAGAGTTATCAGGTACTTGGGATTTCCCGTAGCATGCTGGCGATGGGGATATTTTTCTGTCCTTTCCAAAAGCCACTCACATAGGAAAGGCTGGGGTTCACCTTCCTGCCTTTCCATGGCCACCTGATAAAGATCCCGGCTTAACTGAAAAGCCAAGCTTTGAGGATGTGAATTTTAGCTCTAACACAGCTGGCAGGCGGATGATGCATTTCCTCAGTTTCTTTGCTGTCACTTGGATGTAATATTTCATTGTTTTCAGCTGTACGTTGTGCTGAAGAGAATTTTGCTGATATTTGGATGCAATTTTTCTAATTACCCTGTCCATCATTATTTTTAGGCTGTGGTAGAGCAAAATAATGATGATAATAATAATAATAATAGTAATAATAACAATAATAATAATGAGGAAGAACGGAGTACAGGATAGGAAAGTGTGTGGCCCATGTCTTATTAGCTCAAACAATCTTGATGCTAGAGCAAAAGATCACTTCTTAAGTGTATTAACAGAAGTTAATGTGTGTGTGCAAGCACGGTGTGTGTGTTTCTGCATGCACATACATACTGGCACTAAAGGAATGTTTAACATGGGAAAAGCTTCACTCAGTTACCTGGGTATGGCATGGGGGTGTCTGCATAGACTCAGCCTGAACTGAGAACTGGTAGGAGCCAGAGTAAGCTCCGAACATTGAGGTCTATCAGAGTGTCTCCAAAAGGGAAATAGCAGAAGCACCATTGCTTGAACTAACTGAAGCTCAACTGGAAAAGGCAGTGGGTAATAATATATGGTATGGAAGGAATAATATTGTAGCAGCCAGGGGATGGATTAGATGAGTAAAAAGGTTTTTCCATTTTCTGACTTCTGTAATATCCTGTGCAAGGGATGATCTGAACTTTTTTTCCTTAATGAGCGCTCACATTATGAGTGATTTGATGGGGCCACCAGAGAAGTGTTGGCAGCGCATCCCAAGCCATACCATGTCTCTCCATCAGCCTTGGAAAGGATATTTATGTTAACGAGTGCCAAAACTTGTTCACAGACAACTCTTGCAAGAAAATTATTTACAAAAGGGCAAATGGGAAAAAAAGAGAAACACAGAGCTTTTTTCCCCCCTCGCCTCCCTCCCCCACCCCGGCATAACTCCTTCATTAAAAAGTGTTGCTGTTGCCAGTACCTCTTTGCCACCTCATAAGCCCCCACAAATAAAACATCTCTTTCCCCCACCCCACCTGCAAAACCAACCCAACTTCTGTTTAATCAGGTTGTGCTATGACCACATGTTCAGATGTTAAAACTCTGGGGGTATTGGCTCTATATTTTGCACCCTGTGTTTGTTTTAAGAGAGTCAGATTCTACCTCCTTTCCTCACCTTCTATTTTGTTGGCAGGGTTGCCAAAGCAGCCTGCAAACCCTTTTGAAGGGCAGCAATGGGCAGTGTCTCGAAGCCTCATCGCATAGGAATGGGCTGATGCAAAAGTTGAGCAGCAGCACATGGCCTTGCTGCAGCAATACGTGGATGCAGAATCTTGTTGCGTTGCATCTTTTGATGCATTTTTAACTTTACGAGACTGAGCATGCCTGTTGAGTTTTGCATTCGTAGTTTGCAGTTCAATAACTGGCAGCACTAGGATTTACTAAGAGTAAAACTATGAAAAAACCCCCCTTACTGTGGGGATATTAAACTATTATAATAAGTTGAGGAAATATTTTCTTTTGAAAGAGGAAAAGGCTGGCTTTGTCTGCAGCGTGACCTTGTCATATGGACTGCGTTTTCTTGCTGCGCTGAAAAAGCAACGAGGAGTTTTAAATGCCAAAGCCAGCTCACACTTCAACAGCATTATCAGGCTGACTCACTGCTCACAGCCAAGGAAAAGACTGTGCAACCTTTGCACAGGCTTTT
>WEIS01048406.1:1529-18924 GCA_013389965.1 Todus mexicanus
CCCTTCCTTTATTTCTTTTTCCTCCCACAGAGAATAAGCTGCTCGCCGACGCAGATTGGCAGCATTGAGCATCTTCCTAACTTAACTCTGTCTTCCTTGCATCTATCAATCCACCTTTCTAATTAGACTAATTAGAAGATATGTGGAGTGTTACTGGGTCCATAGACTAAACTGCTTAGGGCTTGTGAAAGGAAAGCTGAATGCCCGCCATGGGAGGGGACCATTCAGGGGGACGGTAACAGTTGCTACATTTATCTCCTGCCATTGAAAAGAGCTCTGCTTAAAGCTCGATTAAAATGTTTGGAAACTAATGCCACCCTGGATCCCCCTCTAATTAGAGGGCCTGGATAGATCACCCTGGGCAGTCAAAAGAAACTCCTTCCCGGGCCTGGCTTTTCTGTTCAGCAGAATTACTTCTCCACCCCCACCCCCACCCACCAGCCACCTCGAAAAGAGAAAGAGAAAACAAAATAGAAGAGAAAGAGTTAAAAAAAAAAGAAAAGAAAAAAAAAGGAAGAGAGATATAACGCAGCTATAAAAACGGAGGGCAGAAAAATGACGCTAGGTCGAAGTCTTCCTCCCCGCACGCTACATTTGTCCCCGGCTTTCCTCCTCGCAGGCCCAGCGCTCCCTGCTCGGGCTGCCTCCGCGGCTGGACCGCTCCCCACCCCAGCGGAGCGGGTCTGCATTGGGCTTCCCAGCTCCTGCTCTGCCGTGTGCTGCCGGTGAGGAGAGCTCTGGGGAAGGGGCGGAGGCCGCCGCCCTCCCCTCGCCCAGCGCTCCGCGGCCGCGGTGGGTGCCCGAGTGCGGAGCCCGGCGCCCGACTCTCCGCCCTGCCCCGCCGTGCCAGCCCGGCTCGGAAAGCGCCGCCGGGGGAAAAAAGGGACGGAGGCCGGGTGGGGAAAGGTCACACGGCCCGGGAGCTGCTCCTGCCCCCACAACGAGGCCTTCGGGAAGCCCAGCAGGAGCGGCAGTCTCCAACAGGGAAGGGAGGGCTGCTGGAAGTCTCTCCCCGAGGTGCCTTGCGCCGCTAGCTGGGAACTGGGAACTCCCCCTGCGCACCCAGATGCAGACCCACACACGCCTTTGCATCCCCCGGAGCAGCTCAGATGCGCGCTGCCCGCCTCACGGCGCCCGGGAAGGGTGCGGGGGCGAGGGTAGCCGTCGGGGCGCCCCGCTCCCGGGAGGCCCCGGCCCCGGCGGAGCGCTGCTGTGTCTGGGCACCTCGTAAATCTGCGGCGCCGCTTCTCCCTCGTGGAACAGAGGGAATCTTGTCCTCATAAAAGCGAATAAAAGATTGGTGCTGACGGGGGAAGGGAGGGGGAAAATGTTCTCTTCATTAACACCAGCCTGCTACACCCAGATGCTTTAATTTAAGGGCTAGATACAACTAGAAGTGCCTGAGAAGAGCTCGCACTCATGACTTGGAGGGCGGCGACCCTCTGACAGCTGCTGCCGGAGACGGCGCGTACCCGGTGGGCGCCGTACCCCCCTTCAGGCGGCAAACAAGGGCGTGGGGGCTCCTGCGGCCCTGTCGGTGTCCTTGGGAGAGGGAAGGGAGGGGGCACGAAGACAGCGCGGATTTCACCTCAGGGTCTTTGCTGCTTGTAGCGCCCCACGTGTCAACACCGTAGGGTAAAGTTCGGATGGGGGCGGTTATTCCATTTTATTTTATTTTATTTTGTTGCTTGGGCATATGTATTACAAATTTTATTTACATATTATACATAGTATATTATATTTTACTTCTTTATTTTATTTATTGTATTTTTAAATTTAATTTTATTTTTATTTTATTTTTTCAAAATTATTTTGTTTTTCTTAAATAACTGAGACTTCTGGAGAAACAGCCCTATCTTTCTGGGGAAAGCATCCGCCTCCCGTTCTCCTTGCCTTCCCTCAGGACAGGCCCATTTGAGCCTCCGGCATGTGGGTTCTCCTGGTAGACAGACCTACGGAAATGGCGAGCGCGGAAAACCAAGTGGCACCTTCCTTTTCCCTCCAGGCCTCCAGAGTCACTTTCTCCCGAAGAGACCTTCAGCTGGGGAGGGTAAACGGAGGAGAATCGGGAGGGCCTGCACGATGCGCTCCCCTTGCGCCAGCAGTCGGGCGGCGTTGCCGTCGCGGGGAAGCCGGGCTCTGAGCCGCGGGTGGGCAGGCGGGTGGGAAGCGGCGCAGCCACCGCTGCCCGGGCTCTCCACGCTGTCCCGGAAGAGCTGCCTGAGCCCTTGGCCAGACGGGGAGCAGCTCACCATGTACCGCGCCTAGTATCAACAGGCTCAGCAGGACGAGTAGTCCGAAGGACAAAAGCGATCAAATATTTCCCTTAGGGACATACGGGAAGCTGCTCACCCTGTATCACGTTTAACCCCAGTGAATTCAACAGGACGAGTCCGAAGGACAAAAGCGATCAAATATTTCCCTTAGGGATAGAATCAACTTTTTTTAAAAAAAAAAAATTGTTATTTATTTTATTTTCTCCCCCCTTCAAAAGCGAGCCCAGCTCAGAGGACAGATCTACTCAGCTGCAGAGAGCGCATCTCTCCATTAAACGCACCGGAGGATGTCACGCCTGCTCCGCTGGGCTCCGCGGGTCGAGAGGCACCCCCGGGACCCATCTCGGGGACTGAAAGGAGAGACCCCTCCACCAGGGAGGGATATTTGACCCTGAGGGACTAGCAGGAGACTTTCTCCCGCTGCCGAGCTGGGCCGCTGAGGAGGAGGGCGGCCACCCCCTCCCAAAAAGCGGACTTGTTGCTTGCCCCTGCTCATGATTTGTACCCCTGCCCGCAGCCCTCCGGCTTCTGGGGACAGCTTCTGAGGCCTCTCATCACGAGATGCAGTCTAGGAGGTGCCCAAGAAAGAGTCAGCGTAGAGTGTCAGGCCTGCAAGGATCAAGGGACAGCATGAGNCGGATGGGGGCGGTTATTCCATTTTATTTTATTTTATTTTGTTGCTTGGGCATATGTATTACAAATTTTATTTACATATTATACATAGTATATTATATTTTACTTCTTTATTTTATTTATTGTATTTTTAAATTTAATTTTATTTTTATTTTATTTTTTCAAAATTATTTTGTTTTTCTTAAATAACTGAGACTTCTGGAGAAACAGCCCTATCTTTCTGGGGAAAGCATCCGCCTCCCGTTCTCCTTGCCTTCCCTCAGGACAGGCCCATTTGAGCCTCCGGCATGTGGGTTCTCCTGGTAGACAGACCTACGGAAATGGCGAGCGCGGAAAACCAAGTGGCACCCTCCTTTTCCCTCCAGGCCTCCAGAGGCACTTTCTCCCGAAGAGACCTTCAGCTGGGGAGGGTAAACGGAGGAGAATCGGGAGGGCCTGCACGATGCGCTCCCCTTGCGCCAGCAGTCGGGCGGCGTTGCCGTCGCGGGGAAGCCGGGCTCTGAGCCGCGGGTGGGCAGGCGGGTGGGAAGCGGCGCAGCCACCGCTGCCCGGGCTCTCCACGCTGTCCCGGAAGAGCTGCCTGAGCCCTTGGCCAGACGGGGAGCAGCTCACCATGTACCGCGCCTAGTATCAACAGGCTCAGCAGGACGAGTAGTCCGAAGGACAAAAGCGATCAAATATTTCCCTTAGGGACATACGGGAAGCTGCTCACCCTGTATCACGTTTAACCCCAGTGAATTCAACAGGACGAGTCCGAAGGACAAAAGCGATCAAATATTTCCCTTAGGGATAGAATCAACTTTTTTTAAAAAAAAAAAATTGTTATTTATTTTATTTTCTCCCCCCTTCAAAAGCGAGCCCAGCTCAGAGGACAGATCTGCTCAGCTGCAGAGAGCGCATCTCTCCATTAAACGCACCGGAGGATGTCACGCCTGCTCCGCTGGGCTCCGCGGGTCGAGAGGCACCCCCGGGACCCATCTCGGGGACTGAAAGGAGAGACCCCTCCACCAGGGAGGGATATTTGACCCTGAGGGACTAGCAGGAGACTTTCTCCCGCTGCCGAGCTGGGCCGCTGAGGAGGAGGGCGGCCACCCCCTCCCAAAAAGCGGACTTGTTGCTTGCCCCTGCTCATGATTTGTACCCCTGCCCGCAGCCCTCCGGCTTCTGGGGACAGCTTCTGAGGCCTCTCATCACGAGATGCAGTCTAGGAGGTGCCCAAGAAAGAGTCAGCGTAGAGTGTCAGGCCTGCAAGGATCAAGGGACAGCATGAGGGGTGGTAGAGAGTTCGCTGAGTTTTACTCAGTTTTAGAGTTTTCTTTGGAGAGTGCAGGATCTTCCCAGGGCCAGTATCTGCATTTCTGGAGCCTCATGGGAAACTCTGATGCTAGTGACCTCTCTCTTTCGGAAAACAAGTAGATGAGGACTGAGGATGGTCCCTGTCCAGACCCAGGGGCGGCTGCAGCTGTGTGCCTGGTAGTGCGTCGTAATCAGCAGGTGGCTGAGCTGTTTGTCTACATTTTACATGTTTCACATTGTTTTCCTCGTGGGCGTTATACGCAAACTTTCCTTGTTAGCGCTGGGAACTCGTTTTGTTGTTCCTTTTTTTTTTTTTTTCCCCCAATCCAAAAGATGAGTTTCTGAAAGTAGCACAAGGTCAGAGCTCCGGGTTGTGAGGGTTAGCCGCTGAAACCTGTGCCCCGGCACCGACCTGCTCCTCTGTTCGTGCACGTACTGGTCGTGCCCTTGCCCTTGTACAAGCTCCCTTGTTGCCATTCGCCCCAGACTGTACAGGAAAGTGGGAGGTGAGGGACTGAATGTTTTGCGGGTGGAGGAGGCTGAGCGTAAGAGGAGAAGACAGGCCTCTCTGAAATACAATTTTCAGTGAAAATCTCGCTCAAGGGAGGAGCAGGCTCAGAGCTGCCCTGTGGCCCGTGAATTTCACCCTCAGGGAAACGGGAACTAACCGGGGTGTATGGAGCTGTGGGGTTTACTCGTTTTTGTTTTAGGTTTCGGGTTGGGGTTTTTTTTGGGGGTGTGTGCGTGTTCTGGTTGTTGTCTTGTTTTGTTTTGTTTTGTTTTTCTCCGATCGGGTGCTCCGGATAGAAGCAGGCCGGGAAATGACAGAGCAGCAGGTTGATGCAGGAGGCCCCCTGCCCCTGTCTTCTTCCCCCGCTGGGCCCAGGATGCCGCTACCGTGGGGTAAGTGAGGCGCAGTGTGTTGGGTGCTTTTTCTCCTGGTCGGGATATTCTGGAGGAATGGAGATGTGCTTAACTGAGGGGTTTTTCACGGGAAATATGTGTCTGAAAACACGCATTCTCTCCAGCTCCCACCGAAGTACCCTTGCGATCTGGCCATCACACAACCAGCTAGAGCAACAGCTTCGGCCAGATGCCGATGGCAGAAAGAGCTAAAAGGGGAATTAAAATTAATATGTGTCCTTCAGGAATGGAAGTTATTAAATTAGCACCCAAAAGTTTGCGCGATCTACTGAGTTTTGTCAAACAATATTTTTTAAGAAGGAAGATCAAAATATGTGAAGTTTCGCCTCTGACCGGTGCAGTGGAGCGTAAGAAAAACCTATTAACGTACATCATCGAGCCACGCAAGCAACTGCTGAACACGTACAACAGAAGGTAAATAGATTATTTTGTTTAACAATGCTGACAGCCCGTACGGAGCAGAATTGGAGAGATCTGAATATTAATAGATTAATTCAAGTGGAGCAAAAGTTACAAATCATTAGCTGAAGAAAGTTGGCTTCCAGCCCACATTCTATAGGGGCATGAGGTAAGCGTGGTAACGGTGCTGTTGCCGGCTACAAAAGGGCAGTTTTTGTGTATAATTTATTTAGATGAAGTGTGCAGAATGTTTTTATTTGTTCTACTTCTAGCTGTCTCACCTCTGTGTGAACTCCCCAAACCCAGATCTACTCCAAATACTTGTCCTCCCCCTTCTGCACACTTCCCTCCAAAGTGTTTGCTTTGGCAACTTTTATGTTCTTGCAAACAATTCTTCCAAAGATATCAATCACTCTTGCACCCAAAGAGAAATACTGTACACTCAATGCGATGACAAAATGAAACATGTTTGAAGCAAACCATGTGTTCCAGTGTGCCAGGGATTATGTTATTTGTTCAAGGAACATGTTCGGAATATTTTAGGCTTCTGTTACTCCTGTGATAGTAAGTTTTATTGTCTGCCGTTGGGATTTGTTATTTCGGAGGCAACTCAAATACCGCTTTACACGGGGACAGCTTCTAAAGTGGGAAGCCTACTCCGTGTCGCCCTGGGGGGATTAATTGGCCCAGTGTGTTTTATTTTCCAACTCCGTTTGCTCTGCGAGAAACGCCAGCGCCACTGGAGCGCCCCGCCTGCTCCGGGACCACTCTGGCCAGCCCTGCCCCACGCGTGCCCGTCTCCAGCCGAGGCAGCAGGGCCCACGGCAGCCGCCACGGCAGCGCTCTGCCCGCGGTGGGCAGACCCGAGGGCGACGGACCCCAACCGTGCGGAGTCCCCGGAGCCGTCCGGCAGGTAGGAGTCCCCGTCCGGGAGGGCTGCAGCGGCCCCTGGCTGCTGCATGCACCCCTATTCGCAGCAGGCGATGGTGTCCGCCTGTCCCGTTTCTTGCGAAATTCTAATTTCACATCCTGATCTTGCAGGCGGGTGTTTGTTTGGTTGGCTATTTTCCCCCGCACCGGTTTCCAAACAGCCTCGCTGGCCAGGTAGCGGGACGCACCGGCGGGACCGTCACCATGCGGGTGCTCGCACTCGAAGTTTCAGTACTGCCTGGCTGTGCCGAAAGCCCAAGGGCGTGGGTATCCCTGCAGCCACCACCTTCTCACGGGAGCCAAGCTCCCCTCCTCCACCTTCTGCACCGGCGGCGAGGAACAGCCTGGCACTGGCGCCCCGGATCCCCTCTGAAATACAGCAGTGCTTCCCGCAGATGTCGCAGGGAGACTCCTGGCTCCACCGTCGACTTGTTTTCAACGCCGAAGCGGCTTCGCACCCATTTCCCCTCGCCCTTCCCTCTTGGGTGGTGATGCCCACGGCGCCCTCGCCCTGGTGCGAGACGTGCGCCTGGCCACCCCTCCCCACCCCTCATCGCTTTTGGGGAATCCCCCGACCGGGCACCCGCTGTGCAGAGGTACGAAGAAGCCGTCGTGGCCGGGTCTGTCCCCTCCGTCAGGGCTGACCTGACCTTCCCCGTCCACGCAGTTACCCCGGCCGCCGCTGCGGTAGCGTCAGGGCAGGCGGAGGCTCTGGTTGCTTGAAAGCGACTGAGCTTCTCTCGTCGCTGGAAAGCCAGCCTGGTATCTTCACAGCCTGGTATCTTCACAGCCTGGTATCTTCACAGCCTGGTATCTTCACGTAACCCTGCCACCCTTCTGGTCTTCGCAAAGACCGGGCTGTCGGAAATAATGGATCTGGTAGTCACTGAGCTATCCCGATGATGCATGAGCCAGTGCGGGCACCACCTCATTTTCGTGATTTGGCATTGTTGCCCGAAGTGAAAGTGATAGCGCTTTGCTCCCAGAGGTGCAGAGATACCCGGGAACAGAGCTATCGGGTGAGGGATGCCCGGGTTTCTGGCTGGGAGCACGTTTCAAGGGAAGAAGATGAACATTTTCCCGAAACTCATTGTTAAAACTTCGTCTCTCTCGGCCTGCGGTCAGGCTGTACAGCGACTGCCTCGAATGGAATAGCTCTGACCGGATTCCTCGGTGAAAGAAAATCGGCTGTAGGTCATTAGAGCGAGAAGAGGGTTTTGATGTCTTGAACTGACAGAGCACCTCCCGGTGTTTGCGCGGCTGGTGAGGACAGTGCGGGCCTGCTCGGAGCAGGAGCAATGGCACGGCTGAGGAGACCCCCTCTTTGCTGCCAGGGAGACAGGACTGCTTTCCCGAGGGTGCCTCTGAGCATTAAACTTACTGGTTGGAAAAGGGTTTCTCACCCTGAGGGATGGTGCAAATCCAGGGATACCCTCCCCTCAGCGCTCCACAAGGAAATAACGTTTTGTGAGAGGTTTCAACGGCGAAGGTAAAGCGGGGCCCACACAGTGCGGTACCAGCAGCTTTCTTCTTGGTATACATATTTCCTTCTTTCCCCGTAAAATCTCTAAGTATCTGTGTATGCGTGTGTTGGCCCAGCAAGAGTGAGCTGGGAGGGGAATTCTGTTCTGAAAGAGTTGACACCTTCGCCCCTCACATCTCGGTCCAAGGGCACTCGATGTTCAGCGTCTGTGTTTCACTGGCGCGTTAGGCTTCTCCCAGCAGTGAGCTTCAGACATGAGTCACCGCCCTTTTCAAGATGATGAAGAATGTTTTCCCCCAGTATAGGCAAGAATGAACGATAAGGAGTGCCAAGCATACAAGCCAGCGCACGGTTTATTTCTTCACCATTAATAAAAAAACTCCCTGAGAAGGATACTTGCAAGGTTGTAAAGCGGACGAACAAGCAAACAAACACCCCCCAACCCCACACAATCAACCAAAAGAAAGGCAAAAGTGTTATATTAACCCCCCAGCTTTTCAGGGGAAAGTAACCCTCTGCAGGTGTGACGAGAGGGCAGGAAACCGAAAAGGAGGAGGCTCTTTTGGCGCTCAGCTCGTTCGCTCGGACGGCGCCAGTACCTCCAAGAGGAGCCCGGTCCAGCTCGGTGGGCAGAAGTTTCCCTGGGCAGCTGCAGTTACACCGCGGCTTCTCCTGGCCCTGGCCCCTTCTTCGCGAACAACCCTGAGAAGAAGAAACTGGAGCGCAGGCCCTGACGGAATAAAAACCCTTGCTCGGGGGCGATTGCAGATCGCTCCCCAGGCATGGGTGTGAATGTCCGGAGGGTGAGGGAGACCCTCCCGGGACACCCCAGGGGCGAGGCAGCCCGGCACTGGGCCTTCCTCCTCTCCCCAGTTCGTGGCTTTATCTGATCCTCTCTTGGCTGCTTCTGATCCTCGACGCGCAGCTCCCGCTTGTCCGCTGTGCTTTAAATACGGCAAGGATGGGGACACGGTGGGACTGCGTGGGTGTCCTTGTTTTCTGAATACGATGAGGGGATGTATTTGTTCCCGGGACATTTTTCCTCTCGAGCAATGCTCATCTTCCTTTGCCTCTGAGGAAAACATGGCGAAGCACCCCTGAAAATGGAAAGAGATGTGCTTGTGACTGTTCATTTAATCTACCAGAGAAAATTGTCCCCAATGACTGAAATCCAGAGCCGAAGCAGAATAATCTTAACCACATTTGGTTTTATAGTAAATTAGTACTGTACTCTATATAGTTGAACGGGAAATCGAAAGCCAAACCAAAACCCTTGTCAAAATAAATACTCATCAGCAAATATTTTGATTGTTTAAAAATGCTTTATTAGGAGTCTAGCATTTCAAAAGAAAATTAAAAATGAAAAGAAAAAAAAAAGAAAAAAGAAAAAGAAAAAGGAAAAAAAAAGAGAGAGAGAAAAGAGAAGGGTCAACTCGAGTGCCACATGCTTCGCAGCTCATCCTCGGGCGAGAGACGAGTGGTTGATTAGTTTGCATTACGTGGGTCTATAGGAATAGACTCAAAAAGTTTTGTTTGCTATTATCTCGGTTAGTGGTTCGCAAGACGCTCCAGTTGTGGTGGCTTCTCTCCAGTCGTGTTTGAGGCTCCGCATCGCGACAGGCACAGGTTAAACCGGAGGTCCCGAAAAAATCTCTGGCTGTTCAAAGTGGTGAAGATACCCTTGTGTGCGGAGCCACGAGGGATTCGGGGTGCTCTCGGAGTGTTGGGGGGCTCTGCTGGTACCGCTACCCTTTGGCCCCGAGGAGAAGAAGCACCAGGGCTGCTCCCTCTTTGTCCGTGGCCGCGCAGGCTGCCGCACCGGCGCTCTCCCTTCTTGGGCTGCTCTAAACAGTCTAAAGACTTCCCGGCTTTCTGGTCGGCAGGGCTGGAAACCTGAAATGTCCAAAGCTGGCACGGTGCAGGAACTGAAACCTTTATAAACTTATTTCCCTCAAAGTCTTTATTAACTACCCCCAAGGACCACGGCTGCTGCTGCTTCTCCTCTTGCACGGCGGTGGTCTGGCACCTCCACGAAGCACACATGCTAAACAGATTAACATGCTTCGGCTGACCCACACTTCACAAACCGCGGATAGAGTTTCTCCAGCTCCATGTGGAAATTAACCTACATGTAGCAATGGTCAGCTACAAAGGGGGAGTTCCCAAGCAATCTAAACAATCTACAGCTCTTTGTTACTGTTGGCCTTTCTCCCCTTTTCCGTGATTAAATATTTATTAAAATGGGAAATAAAAGGGAAAAGAAAAAATAAAAAAGGAAAACAAAAGGAAAAAAGCAAATCTTCTTCGTTCGCCTTGCCCCCTCTTCCATTTTCCCTGGGCTTATGCACAGACCTGCAAGAGCTTTTTTGTGTGGGTGTTTTTTTTTGCTATGGAATCGTACGGCTTCTTTTAGAAGAGGCTAAAATCTAGTTGCTTATAATGGCTTATAAATATTCTCGACGGACAGGTTAAATGCACAGGTTTCTGAGTCGTATCGTTGCTGGAAAGGTTTCAGCAGCTGATGTCCTTCGTCCCGTGATTTACATTTGAAAGGACACGGAGACAGAGCTGTTTGCAGGTAGCCGGAGGAGTTTCCAGTGTGCTAATCACACCACTTTCCCTGTAGCAGCCTCTTCTCCTTGTGCCTCTGCGAGATCGATCCTACACCCTCGTCCCTCGGCTGCAAGCGCAGCGTTTTCAGAGAGGGTAAGAACAAATACAAGTAACTGTTGGCTTGTGTCACACGGGCTGTCATGGTAATAAACACAGGGCTTCTCCTCCAGGAATTCCTAATCCTCCCTGTGTGGCTTTAGCCCTGTGGATAATATCATTACAGGACTAAACAAATAAACAGTCTATCCGAATCGAGCGGGAGGCACTGGGGACCACAGTTCCTCTCTGCAAAGATGATACAAGTAAATTTACACTCACGGCTTGGAGAGAGTCCAGTGACTATGAATAGCTGCTCAGTTCTACAACACTGGCTCTGGGCTGGGAAATGGTGCTGACCCTCCTGCTCTGCATTTGCCGCAATCAATGTGAACTATTCAAGGCTGTGTTTTCCTTACTATCCTCTGCTGGGAACATCAAGGACCACGAACACTTTTATGAACCCGGGCTCGGGGAAGACGCTTTTACTGCAAAGCTGGAGTATTAAACCCAGTGACATGAATGAGAGGTTAACGTGCTTCTGCCAACCAGGAGTTGGGCTCTCTCATGTGATTTCCCGTTGTTCAGGCTCCTGCCTTGTATTTGATAAACTCCCTCACGTGCTGAGATGCACAGCCACGTTATTCCTCGTCCTATAAAAAGTAACATAAAAATAAAGGCGAATTCAACTGCAATTAAGATCCAACACAACCAAGACACTTTAATAGCACTCCATAAATTCTGGTTTCGAGTTGCAATAAATAACTTGAATGGCATATTGGGAACATTAGCATTTATACCCCCCTTCTCTCAGTAAACCTCTGCATATATCAAACATATCTGTATGAATCTGGCTCCTTCTCATAAAAATTCCAAATCCCTGGATGTTTAGCACCCTTCCTCATCATCCCCAGTGCGGGTTAATAAATCATGTTTCAATACAGTTGATTTTCTGTGTGCTTTAAGCACTACTTAGTTATCTAAAGGGCTGTGCTTTCGGCAAGAGATGTGTTTTATTCCTTCTCAGACAGAGAAGAATGAATTGTTGTTTATTTATCTGCACAGTCTCTTATGAGGGATTGTCCTGAAACATGTTGTCTACAACTGCAGTAAAAACATCACACCCAAAGTGCACCCTAAAGCATGGGCTCCTACAGACCTGAACTCTTTCAGATTTTTAATTGACATTATCTTAGGCTGTGCTGCAAAGGTATTTTGCATAGGAACTTCGTATCCTCTATGACTACAGTCTCCTTGAGAGGTACTTTGAGGAGTGTACTGCTCAGGCTGTGGTTTAAGTGCTTGCCTCCTTGCTGGTACCCACCAAACATTAGTGAGCAACCAGTCAGCTTGGGTGGCTGCGGACTGCACTGAGAGCACCTGGTGTTGAGCCTTGCATCACAAAGAGGAGAGGGAAGGAATTCCCAGGGCTTCTGTGCTGTAGCCTACTCTGAGACTTGCTTTGCAGAGGAAGAAGGAGCCACTTAACCCTGTACCTGCTTCTTTCCCAAAGAACTGACATTTCCCACTTTCTTATCAGCCATCCAAGCTTTGGCATGTCTTGCTCCTTACTTTGACTTTGCTCCTCCCTAAAGTTGGCTTGGCCACTGGAGCAGAAGATGGGCTTCCGTCTCTATTGTTAATTTGGAGCACAATTTCCAGGCATTTGCTGGCAGTGATAGTGACAGAATAGGGAAGGGAGGAAGCACAACACCTAGATACCTTTTTCACAAAGTGGAATTTAGACTTAAACCCGCTTTTCTCCACCACACAGCCGTGCTAAACCTCTTGATAAACTACCTGGCAACCCCAACTCTTGTTAGTGCACTGATGAACAGAAACATCCTGAAACACAGCTGTACTGGGGAGAGGGCATAACTAATTTTCTTGTCAACTGCTGAAGATAGGCCTAAAATTTTTGTTTCATTGTCCAGGGACATAATTAATCTATTAAAACTGAGAGGTTAGTAGTTCAGTCTCCAGGGGAGGAAAGCTCAAAGAAGAAATCAGATTTATTCCCTTAATAAGATGAGTTCAGAGTGCAGGGATATTTTCTTAGCATGGCTCCTCACAGCCATTAAATCACGTGGGTGGCTTTAAGATCTGCTTTGCCCTCTCTGGGCTGTGCAAGTTCCTCATGTTAGTCCAGGGCTCCTTACTGGGGAGCTTATTAGCATGGGAAAGCTATCAT
Source organism: Todus mexicanus (assembly GCA_013389965.1). Classification (NCBI taxonomy): domain Eukaryota; kingdom Metazoa; phylum Chordata; class Aves; order Coraciiformes; family Todidae; genus Todus; species Todus mexicanus. The sequence continues at coordinate 14,311 of WEIS01048406.1, forward strand.
TGAAGAGGAGAGCCTGCAGCTCTTCATCTGCAAAGTGCAATGCAGGGGGGTAGAAGACAAAGCAGCGAAGTTGCCAAAGAGTTACTGGCTCCCACCACCCTTTTCCATTAATAAAACCCACCACAGTGCGATTGGCTCTGGCCTCCTTTCCTTTGTCATAAAGCTGGAATCAAAGAACGTGACTGCTTTTATTGGCAAAACTTTCACTCCATCAGTGACATCAAAATGCAGGAGGTGGCTGAGGGTTCACCGGCAGCTCAGTGCAGAGCGGGCTTTCTGGGTGAAAGGAGCCTTCTGTCAATGCCCCTCCTGAGACACTTAGGTTTAAGGAAATGTTTGTACTGCTCTAGAAAAAGAGCTGGCCGGGTGTTTTTCTTTTGTGCTTAGGCACTCTGAAAGGAATTCCTGTGGGCACAATTATCTCACATATGGTAAGTCAGAAATGAAACAACAACCAAAAAAAGAAAAAAAAGGCCAAAGGGAAAAAAAGGAGAGAGAGAAAAAAAAAATAATCAAAGGTCACTTGGATGTTTTGGGCCAGTACAGGAAAGGGGAAAATCCACCTTGGAGGATACAACTTACTCAAGGAGAGCTGGAAACCCATGATCAAAGCAACAGGAAACTGAGAACAAGCAGTGGCCCAGTTAAAACTGTTGAAACAAGTCCCAGTCTCTGCAAACTGTAGGAACAAGGCATCAGTGTTGCAAATGAAACAGAAAATATATGTGCGTGTATATGTCGAACTTCACTGGACTGTACCTTATACTCGCAAGAACTGACACTGTTCACTGCCAACTGCTTAATGGAATCCTACCTAGACCTTTTGTGATGCTGCACAAAACAGCTCTTAGTCGTTGCACCATCTCTGTGGCAAAGGTAAGAGCAAATTAAACCCTATGCACAAAAATGAAAATTAAGCCTTACCCCCAGCGAAACAGCCAGTCATGGGCAAGAAGAAGATTTACTGACTTTGCTCAGCCTCCACTTACAGGAGGCAAAACAGAATCAAGGAGTGGTTTTAGTTTGGACAGCTTACTTGTGTGGGGAAATGGTACCAATTTGCATTCAGTAGCCAGCAGGGACTAGTCCTTTTTCCTACGAAGAATCTGTTACCTCTCTTTAAAATTCAAATATCCCACAGTGTCTGAAGAATCTAAAATTTTTAAACCCCCTACTTTTAACCCTCATTTAAATTCACCTTTAGTTTTGTGATTTAGTAATTGCATATTTGATCGTAAGTTGATTGATTAGGTGCTCGAACTAATAAACTGTATTCGTTCTTGAAGGATGGCTTGGCTACTTCACCGTGCCTAGTTTGAGATATGAATGCAAAGCTCTTGCTGCATTGAATTCAAATTTGCTTCATGTCCAAAGCGTTTCAATACCTGCTCACATTTAAACATCAGTGCAAGCTCTAGGACTGGGGAAGGTGCGAGGAAACCTGAACTTTCACAGCTTGTCAGTGCTGGCCATCACGTCTCTTCCTCCATGTGGAAAACAACATCAGGCATTTTCCTAGAGGACACCGACTATGTGTCACAGTGCAACTGTGAGGTGGTATCAACACATGCACAGGTCAGGGCCATGTCTAAACCTGTTTCATGGGCTGTGTTTACAGAATGGGTACAGATGAAGCCCTTGAATTAGACTATTAGTGAATGTATAGTGCTCTGCCAGGATATTTGGCCTTAGTAGGATCACACCAAATATGAGCTGGTGTAACACCAGCAGTCAGGAATCACTGTGTATCATAAGTCTTTCTCAGCATTAACCCTGCAAAGGACATTGCAGCATGTTTGAGTTCCCTCTCAGAGCAGTAAGGGATGGATCAGACTACCACCTTCTAAAACTTCCAGGAGGGCTTATTGGATTTGATTGGTGGAGTATCTAGCACCTGGTGGATTATCAATTTCTCTGGGATTTTCCCCCCTTGAGTTACAGCAAGGGCAAAACAATAGATGTGGTAGATATTTAGGTTGCCTGCTTTTTTCCTTTCTTTTTTAAAAAATAAAATTAATTGCTTATTTTATTCATTTCATTATAAGTGACAGAAAATCACTGGTATTTTTTATTTGGAGAAAATACAAAACAAAGTCCAGACTCACTTGCTATTTTGTTGTGTCTTACACTCTTGCCTCCCAAAAACTGACCAAGCATCCAAGAAAACCAACCAAACAAAAACCCCAACAAAACAAACCCCAACATGTGTTTTCTAAAAACTTGATCAAAGGGCCCAATGATACCCTGGAACACATGTTTGTGCAGGATCCCCCACTTCCCTGGGTCCCCTTGCCTTCAGGGTCGAATTTCCAGAGTGGTGTTCCACTGCTAAGCATGCCACAGCAGAGTGTTGAGCCCAGTCTCCTTCCTTCATGTGCCAGCTACGGCAGCTGGGTGAGCAAAGCTGCGGAGAGAAGCAAAGCTGCCCTGTTCTCAAGTTCCCGGAAGATCTGACATGCAGTATCATGATGCTTAGACTCTCAGATGGGATAATGGCAGTAATCATTCATAATTCTTGGTCAGCCATCCCATCACAAAGCCCTGTGAAAATATTGTCATTAGGTCCAGTTTAGCTATGTTAAACTCTTTGTCACAAGGCCAAAAATCATCTTTGCTATAACTACGCTGACTTTGGCATGTATATGGTCAACCCCGTCACTGGTCTCGAAACTGAGTTAAAACCAGACAGCACACTTACATTTCTGTAGCTTTCATTTGTTTGACAGTGGTGGTGTTCTTGTTTCGTTTTGATCCATTTTAGAAGCATGAAAATCTTCCATCTCTGATCTTAGTAAAGACCAGAGGAGACATGTTTATTATTGTTTTTAGTAGTAATTATCTGATTATTTTTATTCCAGTCAATTGGTTTTGGATCTGATGAAAAAACCTATATGTAGAATTAAGCTGTATAGAAGGGGTATAAATAATGAAGGTAGTGTGAAGAAAAATCTATGGACTGATTTGTTTTCACTGAAGAGCTCCAATATAAAATACATGAGTTTGCCTTACAACCTCTCTGTTAATGACCACTGAAACAGTGTACATCCACTGGAAATGTATACATGTGCAATGGAAAGCCGAATTTGTGTAATACTTCTGCAGCTTTGATCCTGTCACAAACTCCTTGGCTTTCAAGAGCAGCCTTCCAGAAATCATGAGTTTGTAACCTGCATGTAACTACTGTGCATGTGTAGAAAAGTTGTACTGTTTGTTTTTCTGGCACAGAACTCACTTTAAAATGAGATTACTTAATTGAAGAAAACATTTCCTGACATGTTGCAAATCAACATTTAAACCAAATCTTCTCCTTTTGCGTAAGGAGAGGATGAGTGCACTCTAGCCTGTTTAATCCGTGTAGAGCTCAATGAATTTATTTTAGCCACTGGGGCATTTGATTGGTAAAACATAATGTAGCACAGTGTGAAGCAGCTTGCCATCAGTTAAACAGTTTTGCTCAGTCAGATTGCTTTGATAATTATTTGTCTTGTGGGGAGTCTTCCATAATTCCTTCAGATAGACTCTCTCTCCAGAGACAGAGTGATGGACGATTACAGTCAGGGAGACTAGTTCAGATAGCACATTTTTTTAAAAAACACTTATGGTCAATTGTTACTGAATATATTGTAATTTGAGTACACTGTTTCTATATTTATGCCAACATTAAGTGTTTTTTAAGCATCTATATGTATAAATATATTATAAAATGTGTATGTATGAATACATATTTAGTTGAATCTCTTGGCAATAACATTTATAAAATTGGAATTTTTGGGGTTGTCTTCCAGGCAACGGGAGGTATCAAAAGGAACTAAATTTATTGAGATCAGAAGCCTAAACAGTGCCAGTGCTACTAGTACTAAAATATACTTTTTCTGGAGTCACTGACAGTGAGTTAGCTATTTTCCATTTTGAGCTGTACAACAACAGAAATATGTCAAAATTCAGAAAATATCTGGACATAGAAGGTTATGGAAACTGAATTGCTAAAGGGGATATCAGGGTCCTGAGTTCTAAGAGCACCACTTGCGCAGGGTAAAACTCCAGCCTTTCCCTGGGCACCCTTTTTGCTGTCTTTTTTTCTGTTCCAGATTCCCATTTTTCTGAAGGTTATCCTGACATATCTTTGTGTCTGAATGACCTTGGTAAGTGGGACATTTTTGTTTCAGGTTTGTCTTGTTTAACTGGTCATGAGATGGAGTCCCTGAGAAGTCACATCTACCTTTTTTTTTTTTTTTTTGCTATTGACTCAATTTTGAAATCTCATCCTTTCTGCTTCCCCACAAGGCAGATGGCAACATCCACACAACGAAGAATCCTGACTGATTGCTTGTAATCCTTTATCTGCTCTGCCATGCCAGCATCAAAAAACAACTCACAAAATAATTTCAGCACACACCTTGTATTTTCTTTTGTTAACTGTGAAATGAAGATGTTAATAGTTTTCGCAATATAGTAACTCTTATTAGAGGCAAGAACCTGAGCTTGTGAGGGCTTAATAAAGGGTTATGTACAGATTCTGTGATCATCCCCATGGAAGACTCTAACCAGGATTACTAAGCATCTCCACTCATTTTATATGCAGAGGCTTTACAAAGGTGGAGTCAGGAAGTGAGC
>WEIS01048407.1:7492-20082 GCA_013389965.1 Todus mexicanus
ATTTACCTATGCTTGTTGTTGTGGTTTGGTTTTGGATTTGTGGTTGGGGTTTTTTTCGTTTTGTGGTTGTTTTGTTTTAATTAAAGACAATTCTTGTCCTTGCTACTCATATTAAAGGCTGTTTCAGAATCTTCATGCATAACTAAAACTTTTCAACTAGAACTCCAGTATCAGTTTTTGCCTACTTTATGCAAACCGATATTGGTTTTTAGCCTAAATGGCTATTTTCCCTTTAGGATAAGTCTGTCCAGAAACTTTTGTGATGGGTGGTTCTGCCCACACACAGCTTTTCTTGTCCTAGATGGAGCTAGCTAAGCTCTAGGCTTCTCTTACAAGAGAATAAGGGCCTCCATTTACCTAATCATGTTACTATCCTTTATCTATACCTGTTTAACTTTTTAATATACGGGACCAGAATTGTACACAGTATTTCAGATGAGGCCTCAATAGTGCTCTGTACTGTAATTCCCCTACTTCTTTACCCCATATTTGTAGGTAGCCCCTTCTGGGACTCTCTTGCCTGATACAGCCCAGGATTCCTTTTGCCTTTTCAACAAGCCTATCGTATTTGTATGACAGGCAAGTTTATGAAAACAGAATAATGCTCTATCAGGGTACAATTATAAAAATAGAGGTATAGAAACTAAAAGCTAATTTATGTGTGCTGTACACACACAGCACCAGTTGATATGCCGCTGGGCTTGTGTACAAAAAAACCCCAACACTGAGAATTATGCAGAGGTCTCTGAGGACTTGGATTTCCTCAGCAGTCCATGAAGGGCTGGAGAGCTCATTAAGGGAGCAGAAAAGCTCAGTGGAAGAACTCCCTCTTTCTCTCCAAGCTGACGTGCAGCAGCAATGTGTTCTTAATACTCAGTGTAGAAATAGGTTCTAGTTCTTACAGAGCACCAAGCTAAAAATGTGCTAACGATGGTTACGTTAATGTTTTAAAATACTTCTGAATATGTACACAGTGCAAGATACTGTTCTCACTATGAATTTCTGCTTGTGTTTTTGCAGAAATTGTGGGTTTCCACTGAGGACACCAAAAAGAATCTGATGCCAGATGATATATGTGATCTACTCTTCTATTATCAGCAAGTATCCAAGAAACCGTGGCTTCAAAAATAGGCAAATGTATTCTAACATTCCCTAAAAATATGCAGAGTGCAATGATAAATGAAGTTTTAAAAAAAACCCCAAAACCTCCTGACTTTTACCAATTTAGTTTATACCCTACAAGAATAAGATTTAATTACCCTTATCTTAATTATCCTTAACTTGGTATGTGCAGTAACTGCAGGTATTATTATCAGCCATAAAATTATTGAGCCACAAAATTTACCTAAATGCCCAAAGCACTATTTTCCATACACCTATCTCAGTTAAAAATGCTTTTCTTTAATCTCTTCTAAATTCATTGGACAAAAATTTTATTGGAGTGAATTCCATGTTTTGCTGCTAAGAGACATAAAAGTAGTGATTAGTTTCTGGAAAAGGTTTCCATAGGCTATGTCTATAGAAACAGCTTATCTTAGTATTTAAATGCCTGTACTGCTTTCACTCACCTTATGTCCAAACAGAAACATCTTTTGCTCACACAAAACTGGAGTTAAATTCAGGGTTTTGTAAAATTGGGTCAAAGACATAAGAAGTGCATCTCCACAGCTACTTCTGTAGCTGTTTCAGCTGCTTCTGAACTTTTAACCTAAGCTTCTCTATCATGCAGGTTTTCTATAATTTCCACTCCCCACCCCCCAGAATTAAAGATCACCGTTCGCAAAACAGTGTTCAAAAACCCCGAAACCCTGTACTAATTACATTTAATTTTCTAACCTTTTTCTGATCTTGTTTATGCTTTCGGCAACTGCATCAGAAGTGTGCTTTGTTCTTGCATTTGTGTTCTGCTCTGTGATCCTTCCCATATGAAATTCAGATTTTGCCAGACACTTTTAGCCAGATAAAACCTCTTATTTGTGTGCTTTTCTTTCTAAAAGATGCCTTGCTTTTTAAATGAAAATATCTTGTGAATTATGAGGATCAGATTTGAACAGCTAGCTGAGGAAAGGATGCTGAAAAACACCACAAAGATAAAAAAGAGAAAGTTTAAATACACCAGAGAAGAGCAGAAACAGAGTATTTCTGGAAGCAATTAAAGAGTTTGCTTTATAAATGAGTAAGCAAGGGAGATGTTATTGTAGAGAAAAATATTTTCTGCCAGAAATTTGGTTTCAGGCATCCACTTTCATGTACACACATAATTAAGGAGGGCTTTTCTTGGTAGTTTTCCTACCCAGTGGAGGGAAAGTAAATCCCTGACTGGCAGAAAGCGGACTACAAATAAGTTGTGACAAATAAGTAAAAAGGGAGTTTAAATTTTTTTGCGTTTGTTTGGTTGATTTTTTTGTTTGTTTGAGTTTGGGTTTTTTGCTTGGGATTTTTGTTGGGGTTTTTTTGTGTTTTGTTTTTTAATGAGTTCTGAAGAATCAGACATCTGCATTTATTCTACTTTCTTCATCACAGATCCACATGTGGTACTGGCTTGTAAGACAGAATCTGTTTGAGGCTGTGGCAGAGCTGGTTTGGGACACTTTAGGGATCACATAGAAGTTGACCTTGAGACAACGACTTTGTGCAACTTAGCAAAGCCAAGTAAGACAATGATTTATTGAACTAGAAGCGACCGTCACAGAAGAGCTAACTCATGAGTTCCACTTGTCCACTGCTAAGGATCTATGAATGGTATTGCAGCCGGTTTTATAAATACATAATTCTGGGCAATTAATCCATGCAACTGTAGGACTGGTCAAATTTGTCTTTCAAACATTCCTTCAGTATTCCTGCTTTGGTTATACCTGTGGTTTTTTACCACTTTAAGCTTCCCAAAGACATTGGGGAAAAAATACTTGTAAAGATAAGCAGGGAGTGGGGAAAAAAGTAGTTTTAAAGATAATGAGGGAGTTCAGTGTTCAATATACAAGGTTTGGGAAATGTTTTTGTCATTTACTCATCACAAAAAGACCAGTGGACAGCATTTAATATTAGGGGTACATTTGATTACATGGACAATAACTGCATAGTAGTGGCTTCCCACTGTTTCTTTCCAATGTAGGTAGTTGCTGTTGATGCCAGAAAGATTATTTCTGGTAAAAAGAGAAGGAAAAATTATTACCAGGAAAAATTATTATCAGATTGTAAATCACTTCAAGCGTAACTCAAAAAAGTTTCTGAAGTTACCCACTTTTTTTGTATTACAATATTACTTGGACATTCAGAGAAGCTGCTGACTGGCTGCTCTGCTTACTTCAAGCATTCCTTTAATTCCATAGATTAAATAAACACTTATCTGTAAACCACGAAAAAGTGATTTTTTCCCCCCCTTATTATTACAGAAGAGGGAGTTGGATTAGAAAAAGTTATTCCCCTGAGAAGTAATGGTTCCAAAATAATCTTGCAGCCAAAAAAGAAACAACCAAAGAAAGAAAAAGAGTGATAATTAACAGAGCTAGTCGACATGCTGTTCTTTAAAAGTTAAAGACGTACATCAACTGGAGACAGGATATCAAATATCAGTAGAGAGAGCAGCAGGAAACTTTTTCCACTGAATGAAAGGGATAAAAAAAAAGAAAAACAAGTCTCGGTTGCGCTAACAGCTGACTAAGCTCCTGACATACTCGAAGCACAGCCAATTGTAACGAACAGCAGGGAGAACAGTAACTTCTAAATAAAAATTCTGCTCACTTAGAAACTTAAGATAAAAAAGTAAATTTCAGAGGAATGTTGAGGTTGAAGACTCATCTCACAGTGAACTAAAATGTTGCAGCACGACCTGCTTGCAAAAGATTTTCTGCTGTACTCTGGGTGAACCTCAGCCTTTCGGGATTGCGGCAGGGAGGCCCAGCTGACATAGAAATGCAAAATTCCACTGTGTGAGAAAGAACCAGAGGCATTACTCTGCATCTCTGTTGCTTTGCAGAGAAGGGAGGGGGGGTGGGGGGTTGGAAGCTAGAGTGAATACGCTTTCCTTCACACATGTTAAAAACTTTGCAGATTCAAACAAACCAGAAGTGTTTTCTCATCTTCGAGTGTAAAGGCTAGAGAGTTGAAACTGCTGCACAAACCAAAATATTTTCAGGAAAGATGAGAAATAAATAGAATTGAGGAAACCTAGTAATGATTAAGAATATGTATTTCCCTACACGGCAGTGAGGCTTCCAGTTCTATTTCAAAGTATTTTGATAACGCTTAAACTCTGAATTCCACTTGCACTGCGAGCTCCTCGTAAGACACAATGTTCTTACACTAACAACTCGTTACCTTTCTCCTTGATTACCCTCCTGCTTGCTTACTGCTTGCTGTCCAAGCTGGCAGGAGCTGGGGAAGCAGTTCTCCTCCTCGGCAGCTCTCTGTGCTTCTGTGGTTGTTGAGCTCTGCAACTCTGTGGAAGGGAAGACAGAGACTTTGACAAAGTTTGGCCCTTTACCCTCAATATATTTGCTTTCGTTCTATTATAATGTGTTCATTTTCTTATCATATTATCGTTTTTCTTTTCCAACAGGAATACATAGCTTCATTATCCCTAAACTTGAAATGTAACTTAATTAATATTCCAAGCTCTCCCTTATCAAAAATACAAATGAAGCTGACTAAGTCAGTAATTTCCCATGCTTAGCAACAGTTGCAAACAGACAAGTCTATAAAAGATATTTTCAGCCTATGATTAAATATCAGGCTGTTCTGAGCTGTTCTTCTCTTATGCCCACTGTACTTTTTTTGGCAACTCCCTAAAATTCAACAACTCACGAGTAAATAAAATATGTAGGATAAGTAATTAAATAAACAATACCGAAAACCATAAAAGCAGCAGGACTTTCAAAAGCAGCCCAAGATGGTGACCTACAGCTTGTAGGTTCAGAATGGAAATACGAGTGTGCCCCTCTGAAAGTCAGATTTCCTTCTCCCCTGCCCCCTTGAGAGCAGGTTGTTTTGCTGCAGGGTGGAACCAGTGGGACACTGCCAGGCTTGTGGTACTCATGGGCTTTAATGGCCCTGCCCATCCTCCCCAGGACCCTATTTCAGCTCTGCCTGCCCTGATTCTTGACTGAGGTGGTGGAATGTGCCCTGCTGTGCTGCCCCAGTTGGAGCCCCCATAGCCTCTGGTCCCCAGGGCACAGCTGGATGCTGCACCCCAAGATTGTGGGTGGAGCTTTCACCATCACTGGGTGAGGGGTGACGACAGCAATGCAGCAGCGCTCTGCTCTGAACTTTAATCCAAGCTCATGTGACTGTACAGACGTACGTAGCCTGTTTCACTTCATTTGGCTCCTAATGAAGTAAACGGTGGTAGTTTTCCTGGTGACGGCAATGGAAGCTGAACAGGCTGCTCAAAGGTCTGTTCCTCCAGCGTAACTGATTTTAACCAGGCTGGTGTACAACAAAAGAAAGAGAAGATGACAAGGACACAGATATTGGCTAAAAACAAACAAAAAACAACCCAAAAGATAATAAAAGAAAAAAAACCCAAACAAACAAACAAACAAAAAAAGTGCAAAAAGAAGCATGTCTATTATAGAATAAAAAGAAGAGCTCCAGAGAAGGGAAACAACTGTGGAGCCACGGACTCATTTGGGGCGCTGTTGCTTGTTCCTTGGACGCGATGCAAGTCCTTCATTAAGGAGCTGCATATTTCCACTCTACCAGCAGAAAACGACCAAAGCATGAGAACACTATGTGAGAAACAAGGCAGGGGAATGAGAAGAAAGAAAAAAGGAGTCAAAGTCTGAGCAGGCAATAATAAACAAGGTTATGCTAGTCAATTTTAATCCAGAGAAACTGTGATTATGCACCTTTCAAAAGTGAAGGGACTTCTCCCTTTTACCCAGTTGAGAAGTGGCAAAATAAGAGACAAAAGCCAAGCAAGTTACTTGATCCACAGCAAGAAAATGGAAAAAAGCTTAGCTCAACTATCCTTTCTTTCAGTGAGAAATAACAGTGATTCTTTCCACCTGTTCAGTAATTCTCACTTCCAGGATTTAAAACTGTCTTTGGGATTTAAAGTCCCAGTGAAGTTCTAGAGTTGCTCCTCCTCACGTTATTAAGGGACGTGAGACATGAAGTTCGGTCATATTAGCCTTAATTCTGTAGGAAATAGGCCATAAAAAAGGATGGAAGTAAGGATTAGAGAAAAGATGTGCACGAGGGCACCAAAAATGAATCCAATTTGAAGTCTATTGGGCGCACTGGCCTCGGCACACAAGCTCGAATACTTATGAAAAGGATGCAGTGGCGCTACCCCAGAGTCCTCCTGGTTATCTATCAACCTGATGTAAAGGAACTGGATATAAGCACAAGAAAGCAGCATAATTTCCACATAATTTCTATGTTTTTTTCAGTCCTCAAATTTAGGGTTGTTCAGCCTGGTGAAGAGAAGGCTCCAGGGAGACCTTGTCACAGCCTTTCAATACTTGAAGGGAGCTTATCAGAAAGATGGGGACAGACATTTCCGCAGGGCCTGTTGCGACAGGACAAGGGGTAATGGTTTTAAACTAAGGGGAGATTTAGAATAGCTATAAGGAAGAAATTTTTTACAATGCGGGTGGGGAAACACTGGAACAGGTTGCCCAGAGAGGTGGCAGATGACCCATCCCTGGAAAAATTCAAGGTCAGGTTTGATGAGGCTCTACGCAACTTGATGTCCCTGCTTACTGCAGATGGTTGGATTAGGTGACCTTTAGACGTCCATTCCAACACAAATTGTTCGATGTTTCTTGAAACTACCAAGAAAGTTGATGGGAATGGTGTTTTTGTGAGGAAGGCACTGAAGTCAGTTTAGCAATTTCTTCTCTCATTGACAAAGAATCATAATTTCCTGCTCTTTCCCTTCTCCCTCTCACCTCCCATCTTTGCCACCCTTCTTTGCCTTTCTTTCTCCTTTATTACTGATTCAGTTTGAATGGGAATTGGCAGTCATTTATATGTGATAACCATACTTGCAGTCTCTAGAGATAATTCAGTACACGCTTTTTAATTGTTTTAATTTAGTTCAGCTAACTCTCCCACTCCCCCCATTTTATGCTATAAAATTGATCAGAGATTTCACTAGAGAATACAGAATAGCATTGTGATAGTACCTTAAAAAATAGGAAGAAGTGTCCTAGGCTTCTTTTACAAGACTGAATAACGTTTAAATGCACATTTGATATTGCTGTTGCTCAGAGATGGTGTTTCAAATTGCTGAGGTTTATAACTTTTCTTCGTAGGAGGATATTTGATTAGTCAATAAAATGTTATAAAAGCTTAAATTTCTAAAAGATACAAAAGCCATTCAATTCCTCCTCTTACATTGCTGTAGGTGAATTTATTCTTGCATGCAAGGCAACCTAAATCTGCGTAAGTAGACTCTTTTTGGGTACTTACAGAGTATGTGTATTCGTTGCCCTTGAGAAAAACACCAGGATATGGTAAATCATTGGACACATGTTCAGTTCAAGTTTAGTCAAGGATCAGTCAACTTCTAATTACTCTTCATGTTTTAAAGTACAGATACGTCTTTTAAAATTAATGCAGATTCTGGCCTTAATTATGATTTTGTGCTGCTTTATTTAGCCTGTATTTTTGAGTAGTGTAATTAGTACAAAGATTTTATCTTGTTTCTTTATACCCAGTGGCTACGTTTTATAAATAGCCTTAAAGAAATATACAGTTTAGACTCACCAGCATGGAGAAATTGCAGAATTCCTTGCTAAGATGCTGGTTTTGATTTAGCACCTGCTTAAGCATGTATTTGGTCCTACTGACTTAAGCAGGTTTTGTCAGGTTTGGTCTCTTTGCTGTGCTGAGATTAATTAACATGCATGTATAAGCATTTTGCTCAGTTTGCTTAGTATCCTGCCGGACGTGTAACTGAATAACTACTCATGGCAGTTCAGCCTACAGTTCATGGACTCAGAGCCATGGACAGCACAGAGGGAAGGCACCTGTGAGCTCATCTGAAGGGGCCTTGGAGTTAACCAAGCCTGTTGGCACAGATGTCCAGACTTCCACTTGAAGCTTCTGAGATTTCCAGGTGAAACGCTGAAAAGCTGAAAGAGCTGAAAACCACTAAGCTATTTCACATGCAATCACATCTGTTATAGCATTACATTATGCATTGCACCGCTCCCATGTTGGAAAAAATAGGAGTTAGATAGTCAGGAACTGGGTTATCACATGAAACGTGTCAAATGAGTGTCACTCTTTGGTAGCCTACTAGAAAATTAAGCCATAAAAATGCAGTGAGCATTGAGGCTTTTACCCTGCTATCGTAGCTTTCAAAATATGCTTGAAAAAGCTACAACCTATTATTCTGTCAAGCAACTTGCACAAGAGAAAGGTTTTTACCATTTCAACATTCCAAGCAGTATCCATCTTAGAGAAATTTGTAAACTGTCAAGATTTTTATAAAATAATCTATTTCAAGCCAGTCTTCACCAAGATTAAAATGAAATCTGTTTATAAAGTACAATAAACATATGACAGAACAATCAACTTTGTGTGTTGAGAGTTGTTGCTGGTAAATCAATATGGATGTTTGGGCACCGGGCACTTTAAAAATCGATATAATAAATAAATAAATGTAAGAGCTGAATTACAGTTTGACACTGTGGCTAGACAGATGTGATTCATCTTGACACAAATAATACATGCTGGATAATCAGCAGAGATTACATTCTTTAAAACACTGAAGAAAGCACGCAATCAGAGGACTGGACTGGAAGTCGAAAACTATTTCCAGGCCCACTGACTGACTGGTCTAATGGCAGATTTAACCTTCTGATAACTCAGTTTTTGTATTTGTGAGATTAGGACAATAGAAAGTATTTTGAGACTCGCTGCTATGCAAAACATTATTAAAATTAATTACGGCTAGAAGGGGTACATTTCCCATTTATAGTCGCAGTTATGCACTGAGTTATTCTGAAGCAATTACTGAATTACTGGGTTTGGAAAGCAGCCAGGAGAACTGCACCTGAGAAGTGAAAACTGGTTCTGAGCCTGATACTGCTCTTTCCTTATAAAGCATCCAGCACTGACCTAAAGGCAAGGTGAAAAATGTAGGAGTAAATGAAACGGCACAACCTGATTTCTGATTAGCAGAAGAAGGAAAGGAGAATGGCAGAACAATGAGGATAAGCCCGTCAGACAGGCTGCATGTAGTCAGTATTCAGACCACCTGGTAGAGCACAGGCCTGGGAGAGAACCAAAGCATCCTCTTTTCTTCAGTTCCACGTTGGGTGCACATCTCTGGTCAGCCTCAGAATGATTTTAATTTAGTATGGTGTGCCTACAAAAACACCAGGCATTAAGAGAAAGCACATTCTCTTTATTCCTGAGTCCTTTCTTTATGTAACGTGGAAGTCCGCAGCTGACCTGAACACTTTGTAGCCTGTGAGGAACCCACTAGAGTTCTTGCTAATAAATTTCACAGTTTGTAGGGTACAGATGTCAGGCAGGAAGGAAAGAAAAAGGGAATTAATTTTTTTTAAAAAGGAAAAAATACTATTCTTGGAAATTTGAGAAAGAGTTGCAGTCTTCAGAAGATGTTTTCTGGGCTTTGCATGAGACAAAAGACAAAAAGGAAAGGAATCAGAGTGGGTAGCTAGCTATGACTTTTATTGAACTGTTTTAAAACAGAAATTAAGAATTCCCAATGCACCACGCAGACAAGCCAAAGAGATGTGTCTTTATACCATGGCCAGAAAGATAAAGGTGCTACTGCCTAAGTATTCTTGGTTTTCATCTATTTGACAAATATTTAATAGGCAGAAGTTCAATTCCCTTAATTCCTAATCAATCTAAGCACCTTGACTGCTCCAACTTCCCTCCTTTATTTTTAAAATATAATCACAGCCAACTTCTGGAAATTTTGTCAGACTTGGGTAAATCAGCAAGGCTTCTCAGAGTTAACATCTGAAAGCTTCTGGTACAAATATTCAGCATCAGCAAGATTGAATCTCTGTTTAGACCAGTTCTTGTTGAAATTAACATAAGGAATCTGGAGCATTCAACCCTTGATATTTCATTTCAACAAAAATGTCACTTTGCCCTTAATCTATAAATGTCTTGGTTTATCATCTACCAAACTGCGTGAGCAGAAGCAGAGGGCACCATGTATCACATGCTTGATCAGACAGAGTGATACCATGCTACTATGGTAATATTTACTTGTAGGACTGAACAATGTATAAAGGTGAATGTGTTTAAAGAAACCCTTTTAAAATTTATTTTACTTTTATTTTCAAATTAAAAAAAAAAGAGTTTAACTTTCAAAATGTCCTTACTGTTAAAGAAGAAATAAGCAGAGCAGAGTAATGGAAAAAATGGGTATGGCCAGCCAGGTCTGATGGAGAAAGAAGATTTTAAGAAACTGATGGGCCAGTGTATGTAAAAGGCAGACTCTAAATCACAAGATAAGGGTTATAAAACTTGAGACAGGGGTTTTTTAGGGGACATAACAAACAAAAGCAAATCAAAACCAAATTACCATTACATATTACCATTAGACATGTACACAAGTTATAAGATTTAGATCTGGGAATTTTATGACATTTGAAATGAGATTTAGACCCCTATGATCTTACCCTTTTAATGCTTGATGGAAAAATAACACCAACCCATAGACATTACATTTGCATTTAAAGTACAACTGTTTATTGAACTCTCACAAAGATTGAGTCCTAGCTCAAAAGATTTTAAACACTTGGTCTGGACCAAAGTTTAGACAGAAGAGAATACTAAGATTAATGATCATGAGGTGAGGAATGAGACAGAAAAGATTTAAGAAGGAAATTACTTGAAAAATTGTTGACAAACTATTTCAAATGTTTAATCCTGCCTGAGGGGAAAGGCAGACAGGTGAGTGGATGACGAAGAAATACTGAGATAAGGTGAGGTGTTCAAGAGAAGTAATAGTGATGATGCACTTACACTGCGAGGTCATACAAAATCCTTTGGTGACAAGACAAGAGCAATTCTTGGTAAGGGACAAGACATGGTCACAAGTAGATGGTCGTGGATGAGACAGTGGACAGGTTACTAATGCAGTGCACTTTTGGAGAGGAATCCGTATGAAACTAATGAGAACTAAACCTGTAGAACTAGCCGTTTCCCTCACAGCATTGTTCATTTTGAACCTAAATCGTGCCCTTTTCCCCCTGACTTGAGTCTATTTAGAGTAACAACTCTTCAGGGAAGAGACCAACACAGTTCTTGTGTCTTTAGGCTAACTTTATAAACTTATTTTATAACAGAGTAATTTCTTGAGTCTTCAGTGTTTTCTACGTGAGAAGATCACAGAATGTGACAGGAGGCAGGTACTTGTATGAATATTAGGCGTAGCATCAAAATATTTCTAAAAATATAGGATTTTTTCCCCCCTTAAATCTACTAGAACTTTCCCCAAAATGCTGTGGTATAGTCTGGGCTCTTTCGGTGGTTGGGTAGGGTTTTTTTTTTTTGGAGGGGGGAGCCGGAGGGGCTGACAATAACTCACCTGCAAGGCAACAAGCTTTTCGTCATAAAAGAGAAAGGAAAAAAAAAAAAAAAGAGAATGTAACTGTTCTGTGCTGCTCATGAAACAGATGATCTTTATGAAGATGTTTATTTAAATCTACTCTACTCCACTCTAGTGAGACCCCACCTGGAGTATTGTGTCCAGTTCTGGAGCCCCGATTACAAGAAAGATATGGATGTGCTGGAGAGTGTCTGAAGAAGGCCCACAAGGATTATCAGAGGGCTGGAGCACCTCTCCTGTGAAGACAGTCATGAAGTCAGATATGGGATTATTCAGTTTGCAGAAGGCTCTGAGGAGACCTTATCGTGGCCTTCCAGTATCTTAAGGGGGCCTACAAGAAAGCCCGGGAGGGACTTTTCAGGATGTCGAGTAGCAGCAGGACTAGGGGGAATGGAGCAAAACTAGAGCTGGGTAGATTCAGATTGGATATTAGGAAGAAGTTCTTCACCATGAGGGTGGGTGAGACACTGGAACAGGTTGCCCAGGGAGGTGGTAGAAGCCCCATCCCTGTAAGTTTTTAAGGCCAGGCTGGATGGGGCTCTGAGCAACCTGATTTAGTGTGAGGTGCCCCTGCCCATGGCAGGGGGGGGGGTTGGAATTTGATGATCTTTGAGGTCCCTTCCAACCCTGACAATTCTACGATCTCCGTTAAGAAGACACCGCGTAGCGTGACACTTTCCCAGCGCCCTGAGGGGGCCTCAGGCGGCATCAAACCGCAACCGGCTGAAACCGGCAAGCGGAGCAAGGTGCTTTAGCGGGTATAAACACACCCTACGGGGGAGAAACAAAAGGGCGAGTTGCCAAGGCTGGCCCGGGAGAAGTAAAACCAGAAATTAACCGCAGCAGATGACTCGCAAGCCTGATTGAAATCAGCCCTTTCCCTTCCCTGCCCGTTGCCGAGGTGGGGCACAGCACAGCTGCCGCCCGCATTCCTTCACTCCCCGCTCGCCTTTCCCGCACCGGCCGCCCCTCCACAGCTGCCAGCACAGCTTTTATTAACCACGGCAGCTTTTATTAACCACCGCCCCAGGGCGGCGAG
>WEIS01048408.1:0-10856 GCA_013389965.1 Todus mexicanus
AATCACCCATAAGGACAAGGGCACTTGATCTCGACATATTCCTTAATTCCTTGAAGAATCATTCATTAGTGTTGTCGTCCTGGCTGAGTGGTTGATAGTAGACTCCCACAATATCTGCTGTACTTGCTTTCCTCTTCATCCTTACCCAGAGGCTCTCAACTGTGTCATCACCAACTGTAAGCACCATACAAATCCAAACCCTCCTTGACATGCAGTGCCACTTCGCACCTCTCCTGCCCTGCCTATCCCTCGAGCAGAGCTGATAATCATCCATGACCAGCCACCTCATCCAAGTGTACTGGGGGAAAGTCTTCACTGTTCCAGACTTTGCCACTCATCCTCAGGGTCCTGGGAATCGTGATGGCAGGTCTTACCATCGATGCACTGCATATCTCAGGCGTTTCCGTGTCCTTTGTCACCAGGTTCATTGTACCATTCAGCAACAGGTCCATCGCTTCCCTAATTGTTTTGGGGCTTTTTTGGTGTTTTTTGTTTGTTTGTTTGTTTTGTTTTCTGTTTTCTTATTGATACACCTCTAGAAGCCCTTTTTGTTGCTCTTCAAACCCCACACCACATTTATCTCCAAGTTAGTTTTGGCCTTCCTAACCCTATGCGTGCATACTTAACACAGCATTGCTGTATTCCTCTCAAGTTACCTCTCTGTTCTGTCACCTCGTGTGCTTCCTTTTTATGTCTGAGTTCAGTCAGGGCTCCATGTTCATCCATGCAGGCATCTTGTGACTTTTGCTTGACTTTCTGCTGGGATGAGCCATTCTTGGGTGTAATCTATAATAAGTAAGCAAGTAAATAACACCAGCTCAGTAATAAAGCATGAATTCACAGGTTTATTTGTGTAAATCACGAGTTTACAAAGCAGGAAGACTGGAGATTTACATTGTTTTTTTGCCCCATCCCTCAGAAGATAGTATACATTCTTCCTGATTACAGCTTAGCTCTTTCTACCTCTTGTGGCTTTAAAAGAAACCAAATTATTAGACCTATTTTTTCCTCCTTAATACTGAGAGTATAGTCTTTGTCCATGCTCATGTCTATCATGCTCTTCCAATCCCTTTCCTTCAGGGCTAAGCAAATCCATTTTTGAAGTATTAAAACCCACAACATTCCCAGGGGGACATTCAAATCATTTCTTCATGTTGATTTTTTTCCTATCACATTTTACAGCAACATTCTTCATATTTCTCAAACAGAAAATAATTCACATTTAATTTTTAAAAAGTTTCACTGTGAGGATGTGGATCCAACTGTACCATAGATGGACTAGTCCTATCTCATTCTGTGCCATGGTAGAGTTCTAATTTTACTCAATATTCCAGTTCGTTGAACCATAAATAAGCCTTAAAAACATACTGCCATTAAAATCTTTATCTCCAAAGGGAAAAGTATCCTGGATCACATCCAAAATTAATTATAAACTGCCTTACCAATTTCTCACACATACTGAGGGAGTAAACCGCATTTCTATTCACGACCTGGCAATCTGTGATGAAGTGTTACATAGATTCCAACTCAGAAACAGCGGAATTGCACTGATAGCTAAAAGCTCTGATAGTTACATCTTTTCTGCTCAGGGCTTTTCAGTTTAAATGAAAATGCACCAACTGCTCTCAGTTGGGATTACTTTCTTAGGCAGCCGTTGCGGGCTCAAAGGTAGATAATGACTGGAAAAAAACCCTGCATGTATTAGCTGCTTGGTCATCACCAGGTCTGTAAACCAAACATATCACAATACAATAAATCAGATTAGCATAGTACAAGGGAATTCTGGGAAGTGCTCATCATGCACAGCTGCAAGCTGCACTCCACAGATGTTGTAAACATAAGAGATGAAATGGGAAGTGAGGCATAGAAAGGTAAGTAGGTTGATAGACAAGAATATCTTATAACTACTACTACAATTCCTATGCCTTAAACCTTATACAAGGCTATTGCGGCTTATGTGGAATTTCTCTATGTGTGTTTTGGGTAACTAGGTCATCCTTTCCTTAAGGACTACTTTAAATTAAAAAACCCTACTGTGACTACAACAGTAGTCATGTACTCACAGATGAGTGATGTTGCTCTTCTGCCTGCTTTAGCCTGATGGCCTTCTGATAAAGTTTGAAGTGGCAGATTTTCATTACAGCTAACATTGTTTTAGGCACAATACACCATAAATTTAGCTACTTCCAAAGACCCAAGTCTGATATTCCTGTTACATTTTTTCCTGACATTCTTCTCCCATTTTCTTTTGTGCCTTATCAACAGCAGATAGCTATACTGGAGCCATATTTCTGTAGTAGTGTTATAGACCAGAAAGGAAACTGAATGGCACTGTAACCAATAGAAACTATCTTTCCCAGTCCAAATTAGTTTTTAACAAAGATCCAGATATTTTTGTCTGGTTCACTTTATGAAAATATGAATATAGGCAAAGCATAGGAACAAAAAGAGGGAGGTGAGTAGGCTAAGGCCTTATGTTGCCTTATATTGTTCATGAAATCAGGACACAAGTCAGATACTCACCACGTGTTACTGATTTACAAATACATTGCTTTATTTGTCAAAGCATAGACAACTGTATCACTGGAGAACCTGAGTAAAGAGAAGAAACATTTAAGGTTGTTCCTTTTGGTGTCAATATGATTTCATTCTCTTTAAGTAAAATTTGGCATGTATTGGCTAACAGATTGAAACAGGAAGTTGATTTAACTCCTTTTGGTTTCAGGTAGGATTCCTTTGGCTTCCTGATAGGTACAGTCTCAGCACATGGACAAAGCAGCTTCCACAAATACTGATACATTAATCCTTTTTTATTCTTCTTTAATCTCCTCTAACTTCAAAATATGTATTTCTAAAAAGGAAAATACTAAAACAAAAAAAGTTCAAATACATTCTAAGATGATAGGCAAAATAAAAATACAGAAATGAATGACATTTCTAGTTAACAAAGTCGATAGCTGAGGAGAGCATAGCTTAATGCTGTTGTTTCTAGCAGTGGAGTCACAATGTCTTTTGCTAGAGACTCTAAAAGTAGGAGCTGTAAATTAATCCCTAAATGTCTGCAAATAGGTGTGCAAACAGTGAGGACCAGCTGGTTTGCCATCCTTAACATGATGGCAGTATCAAACTCATAAAAGTTCAAAGCACACAAGGAAGAAAAATTCACTTTATGGCATGGAACTGATTAATATCTGCATAGGCAGAGTTTGCTTTTTTTATCCTTTTCCCATACTGCATACCTTCTCTTCATTACACTGCATTTTTTTCTTGCTTATTCCATTATAAACCAAATACTCTCTTAGTTCTGTACATTCCAGTGGGCCCTTTAAAATTAAAAGATCCACTCAAAAGAACTTGCAAGCTTCCAATATTTGTGTTCACCTTGGCTGTCTCTTGTCAAGGCATCAAGATGAAAACTCAGTGCAAATGATCCTACTTATGTGCATTTATTACCATGGTAATGAAATGCGACCTCTCCAACTAAATCCCACAAACGTAGGACCAGAATTGCAGGACATGTTAAATGGCAAAATTATCTGTAAGGGTACATGGATGGAGAGGAGGGTGTTGCTCCCCTAAAGGTATCCGGTCGAGGACCTTTTCCAGTGCAACAGGGACAATAAGAAAAGGAGGAAGTCATGAACAAGAACAAAGAAATAAACCTGACTGACATGGTAACGGAGGCAGTCATGAGAAGCAAATCTAGTCAGTCACATCAATTGATAAATGCACGTGAGAGTGAGAACGTTTATTCCAGTGAGGTTATCTGACTGGGGACTTGCCAGTTAGGAAACTAAGGGGGAAAGGGGGAAACTCAAAACTACACAGAGAAACAGACCTGACAAAACAAATATGGAGTCAACTGCAAGAAACAAACCTCACCACTCACATTAACTGATAGGCTAAGAAACCACAGGTGCCACTTCCAGGAAGATCAGCCTGGATTCGCAACTGATAATATTACATACAAGGGGGATGCCACTATACATGGTGTGGGGGATCAACAGGGGAAGAAGGTGCAGGGGAAAATAAAGGAAAGCACACAGAAAGGGGTGTAAGTGGGGCCAATCAGCTGTAAAATGGGGCTGGTCAGTACACTTGTCTGGCTGAGTCCTGTGACTGATCACTGCAGTCCATCCTACCTTCTTAAATCTTATTAAATCTTTTCTTAAGCACAGAGGTGCTTAAGGTGTATGCTCACTCTCTGTCCCCTCTAAGTGTGTGCTGCAAGGACTTGGTGCCAGCTACTGATGAGACCTTTGTATGCATTATGGGAATCTGGTGCCAGCTCCTGGTGTCAGACCAGGGATGGGTGCCCCTGAAGTGAGCAGGGTCTCCATGACAGCTAGTGAAGCCAGTGGAGGGATCTTGAACCCCCAGCCACTGGGTGGTGATGGCGTCACAGAATCATATAATCACAGTCTGTTCCCCAAACCAGCTGTCCAGGGGATGGAGTGAGTGAGGCAAGCAATGAATTGAGCACCATTGGAGTAGGACCATGGGTCACTGCCCATGTGTCCGGTGCTGGCTGCAGGGTGAGCATGTGTCTTCCCCAAGTCTGGCATGCCTCGGCTGTGTGTGTGTATTCACCAGGAAACTTTAAACTGTACTAGTCAGTGACTAGGGAGGCCTAGGATCTCCCAGTCAATCGGCTATGCAATACGTTTTTTGAAAAAAAAAAAGTAAAATTTACCTCTAGTGTAGCTTTTGTACTCTGTGACAGAAATCAAGTCATTGAATTCATCAGGAATGTAACTTCTGTCTCCACAAAAACTAAAATGTGGCCAAGTGACTTGTCAAGAGTAGATGGCTATACTGGAATAGACCTATGCTGTTCTGGGAGTCTGTTGTTTTGGACAGTGCCTAATAACAATCATAGTTACAACACTGGTGGACATATAAGTCAAAGGAATTTTAAGACTCATCAGATGTAGTCTGTATAAGCCACTGAGAAGCACGCCAACTACTGACGAGTGTTCTTCCTGAAGGTAATTTCTACATAGGTAGATTGCACATATTCACTTTAGCCTTCCTGCTATGATCTTTTGTGCTACTAATGGTTTGTCTCTGTTTAAGGAGCAGAATTTGCTACCCCTCTTTCCCCACCTCTTCCCTCCTGGGGTGGGGGGAGATAAAAGGAAGAAGAAAGAAGGAAAAGGACCTTGCACAAAATTGGAAGTTGAGACTATAATTTTAACAGGGAACAAGGAGCATTAAGGGAAGAGGGATATACAAGTATGTACAAAACTCAGTCTTGGATGGCGCAGGATTTCCCAAAGCATGAGAATACAGGCCCAGCCATACTGAGATGCACTCCCAGCAGCAGCAAAGCCCAGGAAGCAGAGGAACCTCATATCTCCTTTTATAGTGTGGCAGGGAAGGGAATAACAGCTGCCTTCTGACCCCTCAGGGTCTTAGAGTTACCACCTGTCCCCCCGCTACTCAATCCTTTAACCCTTAAACCACAACATCTATAAGGAATCAGAGTTGTCCTCAAACCACCAGGTTAACTGCCATCCAGTGTACTCCTGGAATTTAAGTCATTAACTCAAGCTGATACATTATGTATCTCACATATAGGCTGGATGTAAGGGTACTGAGACATCTGTTGAAATCCTTTTGAAAACAATCTGCTACAAGAATAATTTAGTAAGAAAGCTTTGGTTCAGATAAAGACACAGAAGAGAATGACATGCTCTCTTGCAGAGTTATAAAAAGAAAATGGAGCATAAAGTTTCATTTTGTGAAATAGTAACAGAAAATAGCATCTTTCCTTCCCCAGAATTAAACCAAATGCCTTTTTGTTTCTTTAATGCATTGTAGCCCAAGAAATACTTTCCTTTCCTTATTGGAATAATAATATCTCTCCTTGTGAGAAAAAGGATGCCCACTTTACAGATACCTTCAGTATCGATATTCATCAGCACAATAATGGACACCATAAAGCAGAACAGAAGATTAAAAGAAGAGCTGACATGACAGGTGTGCAGTGATTTCAGAAGCTTAAGACTGTCATTCAATTTAAGTAAGTACTAAACAAGACATCATCACACTTTTTCACATAGGAAAAGTCCCTAAAATCAGTACAAATTATAGTATTTTGTATCCATGAGACAGTAAAAAAGAAACTTCATTTTTCTCAACTAAAAACATAATTTCAGACCTCAGAAGAAATAAAAGACCAAATCAAAGGAACAACAGCATGTATATCTGTTAGTTTCATAAAATGTACATTCTGTAGAATAAAAAGGAATCAGTAATACACAATTTCCCTGCATGATTTGCTATTAAATATTTTATACAATGTGCCTTTTGCACAGCTAGAATAGTAGTGAATCAAACACAAATCATGCCTACAACAGTATAATCTAGAGTTCCCAACTGGGATCAGACACCATACTTCCTGTAAAGGAAAATGTATCTTAGCCCAGAATGGTTTAGGAACAGAAGAAAAAGCTGCCATGAGATTATAAATACAGACACCAAACTTTTGTAAGATCCACTGACAGGCAACAATAATAGCACTAAGGAGAAGGAAGAGATGTTTGCCTCTTCAGTTATGATGCCAGATACGTAATCACATTTTATTTCCAGTTCCATAGTTTTAATGCGATTTTGAGCAGACTTTGTCATGCCAATTCCAGTGCTTTTTAAATACAATAGATTTTAAACATAGCTTTTGATCCAAAAGGTCCATTAAGAATTCCAAGCAGACCAACACATATCATTCTGTGTCTGTGAATCTATATACTACTCCTGTATGAATTTGCTACTGGTCATAGCCAAAGAAGCGGGATTGTAAGGCTTCCCCTTAGACCTTATATTACTGTCCCTTAGTGCTCCTTAGGTCCTGTAACAAAGAGAAACACTAGGGACACAACATTGTAGCAAATTGTTTGAGATTTCAGTGCACTTCACTGTAACAGCCCTTTCTTCAGGCTCTTCATGTATTTAGACACTGTTTGTTCTTTACCCAAATATTGACTCTTTTGCTCTTTCTACATGTGAAAAATGTTCTAACTTTACAACCATACAAGTTATAAAAGTCTGATCTACATGTGTTATTGAAAGCTTTCTACTAAAGTGCTTAAAAATTGAAGGATGGGATTTTTGAAATTTTCATTTTAACTGTATTATTTCCAGTAAAGTTAACCTAAACATTTTCTTCAGTAACAGCAAGTACATGAGCACTGAATGCTTCTTAAACCCAGACCAGGCAAAATCACTACAAGGACACTGAGGTGCTGGACTGTGCCCAAAGGAGGACAATGAAGCTGGTGATGACATTCTATGATAAAGTGATCTGCTCAGTGGATGAAGGAAAGGCTGTGGATGTTGTCTACCTAAATATCAGTAAAGCTTTTGACACCATCTCCCACAGCATTCTCACGAAAAAATTGTCTGGTCATGGCTTGGATGAGCATATGCCTTGATGGATAAAAAGCTGGCTGGATGGGCAGGCCCAGAGAGTGGTGGTAAATGGAGTTAAATCCAGTTGGCTACCATTCATAAGTGGGGTTCTCCAGGGCTCAGTATTAGAGCTGGTTCTGTTTAACACCTTATCAATGATCTGGACGAGGGGATCGAGGGCACCCTCAGTAAGTTTGCAAACGACATCATCTGCTTGAGGGTAGGGAGGCTCTACAGACGGATCTGGATAGGATGGATTTACGGGCTGAGATCAGAGTTACGAGGTTCTACAAGGCCAAGTGTCAGATCCTGCACTTGGGTCACAACAACCTCATGCAATATTACAGGCTTGAGGAAGAGCAGCTGGAAAGCTGCCTGGTGGAAAATGACCTGGGGGTGTTGGTTGACAGCTGGTTGAGTATGAGCCAGCAGTGTGCCCAGGTGGCCAAGACAGCAGCCTGGCTTGTATGAGAAATAGTGTGGCCAGCAGGACTAGGGAAGTGATTGTCCCCCTGTACTTGACACTTGTGAGGCTGCAGCTTGACTACTGGGTTCAGTTTTGTGTCTCTCACTACAAGGACATCCAGGTGCTGGACTGTGTCCAAAGAAGGGCAATGAAGCTGGTGACGGGCCTACAGAACAAGTCTTATGAAGAGCATCTGAGGAAACTGGGATTATTTAGTCTGGGAAAAAGGGGTCTCAGAGAAGACGTTCTCACTTTCTACAACTACTTGAGGGGAGATTTTAGCATGTCAGTTTGGTAAGTCTGTTCTCCCAAGTAACAATGGCTAAGAAAAAAGGAAATGCCCTCAAGTTGTGCCAGGCAAGGTTTAGATCAGTTATTAGGAAATAACTCTGCACAGAAAGGGGTGTAAAGTATTGGAACAGGCTGCCTAGGGAAGTGGTGGAGTCACCATCCCTGAAGGTATTTTAAAAACATGTACATATGGACCTCAGGGCATGGCTTAGTGGGGACCTGGTTGAGGGAGTTAACAGTTGGACTTGATCTTAAAGGTCTCTTCCAACTAAAATAATTCTATGATTCTCTCTTTTAGTAATATTCATTTTCATTAGAACTATTACAATCTTTTATTAGTACTGTTAAATGTTATTTTAGTTATTAAAACTGTTCTTATCTCAATGTACAAGTTTGTTTTTTCAACTCCCCGCCCCATTCTAACGGGAGAGGGCCAAGAGTGAGCAATCAGCTATGTGGTGTTTAGTTGGTGGCTGGGGTTGATCTACGATAAACATGTACTACAGAACACAGACATACACACATACGCACAGATACAGCTAAGTCCCCTGGGGTTTTGTTTTGGGTTTTTTTGTTATTTTTATCCTCTCCAGACAATCTTTATAAAAGATCAGTTTCATCATATTGTATTCTATATTACAGCCATAGTTCTACCACAAGAATAAATACTTACATTTTGAAACATGAGAATGTAAATCTTTCCTTTGAAAACTTACCAATGTCCAATGTATTTAAGGCTCAGCAAGCCATTTAAAATTTGTAATAGTCTCTACATTTGAAAAACGCATTAGTTAAGTTTTAAAAAGCAGTTCAACATCTCAAATGTTTAATAACTTCCCTCTTCCATAAATACATGCTTGCATTTCTTTCACCTCTCTTTCATGCTTCACATTTCTACATAGTTGTCTTACAAAAGGAACAGAAGTATCAAAAAGACAAACAAAATTCAGTTCATTTCCTTTCAAACTTAACAAAATTCTATTAAGTACTCAGGGTAGATTTGGTTGGCATCAAAGATAACAAAGATCTTTGGGTTCCAGGTATTATCCACACAGCTGTCATACAAGTTCACAAAACTTCCATCTTTTGAAGGAGGCCTCATGTATTTTGAATCACCATTGATATAGTCACCAGTTAATACACGAGCAAGAAACATGACTTTATCTGGTCTATGCAGATGAGGCTGCAGATTCACACCATGAATTTGGAAAGTATCTCCATGCTTCATGTCCTCTTTGCAGAAACGACTGGAATATGATGCATCTCTTGCAAAATAAGTCCCTTACAAATTAAAAAAAAAAAAAAAGGAATCTGATGATATTCTTTATAACAGCTTAACTGCTAGAGCATGAATATAGGTATGATGAAAGATGTCTGTTCTTTTATGTTTATTAGGAATCCATTGTTTTCTCTATATCATTAGATTATAGCAATATGATCTAATATATTTAGTGGGAATATTTTAGTATGGAGATGATCTTGAGATCAGCACTGCTTTATAGGGCATCCTCTCCCCACACTCCCTGGTTCTACGAGTCAGTTGTGACAATTACATTCCTTACTGCATCATAACTTTCTTAATTATGCTTGATGTAAAGGCAGAGAGCTATATTAAACAGCTCTTGGCTAAACACAAGGAGTACATCACAAAGCACATGCTATAGGGAACACTTAACAATGTTGAACTGTTAAGATTACCAAACTTGAGACAAAAATACTTACCTTTTCCATATACAGCAGCATGCATCCCATTTATTCTCCAGTCAAAATTATGAATACATATTGCTTCTACAAATTCATTACTGGTACCATGAAATAACATCTGTTCATTAATAGTTGGGACACCTCTTTTCTTCTTTAGTTGAGCTTTTTTCCTACAGAGAACACACAATACAGCATTACAAACATCTGTGCAATCAAATTAAGTTACTACTCAGAAAATACAGAGGAGGGGACAGACCTAAAACACTCCATACACTCCACTTTCACAAGAGTCTAGATGATTCTAGTTTTTAAACAGATCAGAATTCTTAAGGTACATGTTTAGAAATCACACACATCTGGATATTGTGATGAAGAAGTAATCCAAGATTAGAAAAAAAGGTCTTTTATACCAATTTTATCAACATTATTATCTCTCACACTATGTTATTTAAGTAAGTGGAGGGAACAAAATGTTGGTAAAAAAAGCCTTTCTTTTAAATACGTATCTGCAGAAAATGACCACACTGAAACTAATGTCAAATTAACAAAATTAGTGGATTATATAGTATAATTACCCAGGTGCACCAGCAAAAATATTAAAAGCAAAATTACCTGTATTTTTATGTAAAATTACTTCAACATAATTTCATAATGGTTTTCTAAATTTATAGTTCACATACTTTCTGAAACAGGTAAGTTACACATTGTCAGGGTTATATCAGTCTAGAATTTTGAAAAAAAAAAACCAACTTACACTACAGGCGAACCTCTATTACACTCTCATGGGCAGAAGGCCCTGGAGCACACACAGAGATATATCTTCCATCAATATTTTCAAGTGACTTTCTGTCACCTGTTCTTCCCCTAAGATCTATGAAGAAGTGGACTCTGGAGCTATGCCTAAATCACTGAATTGTTCACATCCCTTGACTGTCCAGACAAAAAATAAGCCACAGCACGTTGTAGGTTTTTCTTTCTTTCTTTT
>WEIS01048416.1:0-19235 GCA_013389965.1 Todus mexicanus
GTTAACCCCTTTCTCCCATTTTTCCAATGTGATATCTATATTTGACTTTTTAAAAATCATTGAATTTACATTAATACAGGTGAATATCCAAACTGAATGGATATTTGATACAAGTTCGCCTGCAAATAAGTAAATAATGTCTTCCAAAGTTACTAGACTGGTTTACTGGGAAAGTGTTTCTGAAGCTGCAAGCAACCTTGAGATATTTACAGATGGAAGAGGGGTTTATGATGAGACATTATGTATGATCTGCCTTAAACTTCTTTATGTTTATTAACTTGCATGTTTCCTAGTGAAACACTTAAAAGTGCCAAGCTCTTAAGTAATCTGAAATAGAAATTTTCTTTTCACTCTAAAACAGTGTAAGTTTTGTTTTCTGTCTTACTGTGTGTATCTTACGTTTCCAGTGCCTCTTTGTTTGTATTTTCTTTTTTTCCCCTTTCTCTCTATTTCACACACTTTGATGGCCTCTGTTACTTCTGTTTGTGGTCCCACTGTCAGCCAAACAGGCTGGGCAAGCTGGCTGAACAGGTATAGTGATGCATGTGTGCTCATAATGACCTAAAGTCAATCTGGTTCAGCAGTATTACTCTATAAAAATGTATGTCATTTGAGAGAGTTTTCATTTGAAACAGATCAAGCGAGATTATTTTTCTTTTTCTAAGGAAGTTCTAGTTTATTCACAAACAACACTTGAAGGTGAAGTATGAAACCTCATTCTCAAACAACCCAGAGAGGGGGTTATAGCACTGACTAAAATTACTGAGTGGTATATTCCGAAAGATAAACAATGGCGGTAGTTAATCTGGTGTGGCTGTCAGTGTCACTGAGCCTCCACAGTGCAACACAAGTGCAAGGGAATGTCGATATAAAGACATTATTATGGTTCTCCAGCACTGCAATCTTGAGCTGATGGCAAAGTGGCTTCATTTTAAGTATTTCTAAAACAAGAAACTATGCTATATGGGGGAATAGTCACCAAAACTTTGCCTATTTTTTTTTCTTGAATATGCATTTTGCTGTTGTTTCTAGTTGTATTGAAATTAAATTTTGCTGGGGAAAGTAAAAGTCCCCTGTTCCCATGTTTGGAAATGTGAAAGCTCTCACCAGAGCTGGTCAGAAGGTTTATCTCTGACTGCAACAGAGATCTGCCTAGGCTGTTACTGGCGGGAGCCTTGAAAAGATACGGGTTGATTAGAATTATGGTTTAGTTGAGTGTTGTTATGTGGTTGGGATTTTTTTCTTAAAAGTTGACAAAACTTTTATAAAATAGAACAGTTGAGCTTTGGAAGAGGGATTAGGCCCAGACAGGTGTACGTTTACATGCTTTGCGCTTCCTATGTAGTTTTTAGAGGAGATGGTAACCAAAATAAAATTTTGAAAACTTAAGTTTTAAATTTAAAAATTTTAAAAACTTGAAAGACTTACCTGAATAAATACATACTTCATTTGTGAGTTCATTTACTGATTCCATAAAACATCAAGGCTTTGTGGCAATCACTGTGGGGTGGGATATTTTAGTATTATTTCTGGTAGATTAGGGCAGTACTTTATAAGCGTCACTGAAAAAGCAAGAGGAGTCTGTGAATTACGTGCAGTGAGAATGAAAGCAGGATTTTCTGGGTTCTGTTGAATTTGTTTCTTCCTTCTTATCCTTAGGGAACAGCAGGACCAGATCCAACAACAGTTTATGTAGATATGAGAGCACTTCGACATGACAGGTACAGATCATGCTGAAGGATTAACTGTTTAATGACTACAGAGGAGAATGTTCAGCCTCGTTGCATTGCGTTGGTTTGTTGAAACGTTCTTGGCAGCTTCACCAAGGACAAGTCCTGCCATGACTTGAGCAGGCACTGTGTGCTCATGAAAGCCAACTGTATGCTGGGCTGAATCAAAAGAAACATGACCAAGCAGGTCAAGGGAGGTGATTCAGCCCCTCTACTCCACCCTGGTAAGCACCGGCAGTGCTGTGTCCAGCTCTGGAGTGCTCAGTACAAGAAAGATATGGACCTATCAGAGTGGGTCCAGAGGAAGCAACAAAAATGATCAGAGTGATGGACAGCTCTCCTCAGAAGAAAGCCTGTGAGAGTTGGAGTTATTCACCTGGAGTAGAGAAGGCTTTGGTGAGACCTGTTGTGGCCTTTCAATACCTAAAGGGGGCCTGTAAAAAAGATGGGGACAAACTTTTAATAGCACCTGTAGCAACAGGACAAGGGGTAATAGTTTTAAACTAAAGGAGGATAGACAGCCTAGATATAAGGAAGAAATTTTTTACACCGAGGATGGTGAAACACTGGCTCAGGGTGCCCAGAGAGGTGGTAGAAGCCCCATCCCTGGAAACATTCAAGGTCAGATTGGACAAGGCTCTGAGCAACCTGCTCTGGTTGAAGATATCCAGAGGTCCAGGAGAGTGCAACAAAGAAGGTGAATTTAAAACAATAGTGGAACTGCAGCCTTAGAGCTCTGTTGGAAAAGAAATTACTCATCTGTCCAGAGAGTTGAGTTGCTGACTCTTAAAAGAAATGTGGCCTGTGGGAATCATAGAATCATAAAATCATTAAGGTTGGAAAAGACCTCTAAGATCAAGTCCAACCTTCTACCCAACACCTCCATGGCCATTAGACCATGCTCTGAAGTGCCACATCTATTAATTTTTTGAACACCTCCAGGGATGGTGACTCCATCACCTCCCTGGGCAGCGCATTCCAATGTTTAACTGCTCTTTCAGTAAANAGATGTTAAACAGGACCAGCCCCAATACAGAACCCCGAGGAACACCACTCATGACTAGTTGCCAACTGGATTTAATTTTGTTTACCACAACTCTCTCGGCTTGGCCATCCAGCCAGTTTTTAATTCAGTGAAGAGTACACTTATCAAAGCCATGAGCTGCTGACTTCTCCAGGAGAATGCTGTAGAAGATAGTGTCCAATGCTTTACTGAATTCTAGGTATACAACATCCACTGCTTTTCCCCCATCCACTAGGTGGATCACCTGGTCACAGGAGATCAGGTTGATCAAATAGGACCTGCCCTCATGAACTTGTGCTAACTGGGCCTGTTCCTCTGTCCTGTACTTGCCATGTGAGCGCACCCAAGGTGAACTGCTCCATAATCTTCCCCAGCACCAAGGTCAGGCTGCCAGGCCTGTAGTTCCCCAGATCCTCGTTCCGGCCCTTCTTGTAGGTGGGTGTCACACTGGCAAGCCTCCAGTCATCCGGGACCTCCCCTGTTAAGCAGGACTGCTCGTAAATGATGGAGGGTGGCTTGGCAAGCTCCTCCACCAGCTCCCTCAGTACTCTCAGGTGGATCTCGTCTGGTCCCCTAGACTTGTGGGTGTCCAGTTGGCGTAGCAGGTCATTAACTACTTCTGGATTATGAGGATATTTTTTTGCTCTCCATCGCTGTCTTCCAAGTCAGGGGATTGAATACCGTGTGGATAACTGGTCTGCCTATTAACGACTGAGGCAAAGAAGGCATTAAGTACTTCAGTGTTTTCCTCATCCTTGGTGGCAATATTCCCGCTTGCATCAAATAAGGGATGGAGATTCTTCTTGGCTCTTTTTCTGTTGTTAATATATTTGTTAAAACACTTGCTATCTCTTACAGCAGTGGCCAGACCGAGTTCTAGCTGGGCTTTTGCCTTCCTAATGTTCTTTCTGCATGACCTAACTAAATTCCTGTACTCCTCTTGATTAGCCTGGCCAAGAGTGCTTTTTCTTCCAAAGGTGGTAAACTCTCCTCTTTTTCTTAAGTGCCAGTAAAAGTTTCCTGTTCAGCTAGGCCAGTTGTTTTCCCCAGCAGTTTGTCTTACGACACATGGTGGCAGCCCATTTCTGCGCCTCCAAGAGTTCCTTCTTGAAAAACATCCAGCCTTTGTAGACCCCCTTACCCTTCCAGGACTGGCTCCCGAGGGACTCTCTCAACCAGTGACCTGAAGGGGCTGAAGTCTGCCCTCCAGAAGTCCATGGTAGTGGTTTTGCTAACCCCTCTCCTTACTTTACCAAGAATAAAGAACACTATCACTTCGTGACTGCTAAGGCCAAGACGGCCTCTGACCACCACATCACCCACAAGACCTTCTCTGTTAGTAAACAGCGGGTCTAGGAAGGCACCTTCCCCCAGAGGTGTTGAGTTCTACATAATCAGAACACTCCCTAACATACAGAGCAACCCCACCACCTCTCCTTCTGTGCCTGTCCCTTCTGAAGAGTCTGTAGCCATCCATTGCAGCACTCCAGTCATGAGAATTGCCTCACCATGTTTCTGTGATGGTGACTATGTCGTAATTGTCCTGCTGTACCATGGCTTCCAGCTCCTCCTGTTTGTTGCTCGTGCTGCGTGCATTGGTGTAGATGCATTTGATATGGGCTATCAATTTCAACCCCAACACTGGCATATCACTCTTAGGCTCAACTCTACTGAGCCTAGTTCCATCCCCTTCTCACCTAGGGGAGACCATTTCAATGAGCCCTACCAACTCGTGCAAGAATCCTTGTCCCTCTTGGAGACAGCTGAACTCTGTCTGTCCCCAGCAGGCCCAGTGCCACATAAATGCTTTCATAATCAAAGAAACCAAAATTCCACCGTTGGCACCAACCTCTGAGCCACTTGTTAATCACGTTTCCCTGTTCCTTTCAGTGTGCTTTCCTGCCACTAAAGGGATTGAAGAAAAAACTACTTGTGCCCCTGATCCTTCAACCAGTCTCCCTAGTGCCTTGAAGTCCTTTTTAACTGCTTTTGGGCTTCTGTCCACAACCTCATCTCTTCCCACCTGCATAAGCACTAAAGAATAATAATCAGAGGGCCATACCAGACTAGGGAGTTCCCTGGTAACATCTCTGGTCCAGGCCCCAGGGAGGCAGCAGACTGCTCTGTGGGATGGGTCCAGCCAGCATATGGGGCCTTCTGGTCCCCTCCTATGACAATTGGTTTTAACAGCAGAAATCATAATGCATCAGGCAGACTGACTCACTTTAGACAGCCACGTGGATGATCATTCTACATTCTCATTTGCCTGGCCCTCAACTTCCAGTGCCCAGGGCAGCTGGGAAGGTGAGGGAGGCCAGGAGAGCATTTGCTTGCCTCTCCAAGCAGGGACCTGTATCCGTTCCCCTGTTTCTTAGGTCCCTTCCTTCTGCCTGGTAACAGGAGGGGAGGGGATCCTCTTCTTGTCAAAGCTCCACCTGCTGCTTT
Organism: Todus mexicanus; assembly: GCA_013389965.1. Lineage (NCBI taxonomy): Eukaryota > Metazoa > Chordata > Aves > Coraciiformes > Todidae > Todus > Todus mexicanus. Next base: position 5,200 of record WEIS01048416.1, read on the forward strand.
TGCCTCAGGGTATGGTTCCACCAATCCATTTCATTCTCACATTCTCTGATTCTTCGTAACCTTTCCACCTCCTCTTTCAGCTCCATCACCTGGCTGAGTAATTCATTCATCTGATCACACCGCACACAAGTGGTGTCACTGCCTTCCATTGGTACAAGTGCCAGGGTCAGGCACTCCTTGCAGCCAGACATCTGCACTGCTGCGTGTTTGCGCAGGAACTTGGTCTGAGTTGCTGCATGCTTTTGGGCACGTTACAAACATGCTGGGTCCTCTTCTGCGAAGGTGATGCCAATTCACTGAGATCACTGCTTAAGCCCAGGGGGGACCAGTTATCACCCACGTGAATGGCTTGCTGCACTCCCGAGCATTCTGTGCACGTGCTCCTGTGCGCGCATCTCGTGAGATGGCTGCCCTCAAGTGTGAGAGCTGCTGACTGCTGTCGGGTCTCTCTGCTCTTCTCAGGCTTCCCTGGCTCTGGGAACCCCCTGCTCACTTTGATCTAGGCACAGCACTGACTGTTGCCACTGCTTCGCTCCTCATGGTCTCAGTGCTAATATGGAAGTTTTATGTAACACTGGATATAATGGAACATGTCTATTTAACTTCTGTTTAAGTTCATAAATCTTTGTTCAAATGCGTTTTCTTATTTTCTCAGGGTGCGCTTGGTAGAGAGAGGTTCTCCACACAGTCTGCCGCTTATGGAGTCTGGGAAGGTGAGAGATTGAGAACGATCCTTCCTCCTTGTCACCCTCACCTGGGTAGTGAGCTACTTCAGTACAGAATCTGTGCAACAAGCTTCATTAACCACAATATATCTAGGAGAGGCACTAGAGAGAGCATAAACAGCTAGTTAAAATGAAACCAGGTGCATAAAGTGAAGCAATAGGATATATTGCTACAACTGAAAAAAATTGGAGGCCTTCACGCAGAGTGCCATTTTCAGGTGTAAACCAAATTTCAACTCTGAAGCTGCAAAATATCTATTTGGAGTTTGTTTGATTAAACAACATGGTGGGAAGAGATGGTTGATATCATAGAATCATAGAATGGTAGGGGTTGGAAGAGATGTCTGGAGATCATAGAGTCCAAGCCCCCTGCCAAAGCAGGATCACCCAGGGCAGGCCAGAGAAGAGTAGAAGGGGAAGACTTGCACAGACTGTTGACTTCTGGGTCTCTGCATTATTAACTTTTGTTTTGATGGATCCAAGTTCTCTTAACTTCTATTTTAAACATTTGCTTCTCATTCAAGATTCTTCCAGGGGTAAAGGTTATCATAGCACATACAGAAACCAAGGGACCTCTGGGAGACTCGCATTTAGGAGAGGTAAAGCTTTGATGCTGTTGTACTTTGTTTGTCAGCAGTGATTTAATGTATAGATAAATCATGTTAGATAAATGCCTACCTCTTGGCCACAATTGCATTTATGTGATAAGTCTGTAAACTCTGCAGGCAGCTGGAACACTTTACATACTTGTATCTATGTATGCCTACATGGTTTCCTCCCTCCTCTGCCAAACTATTGCATGCCAGTACCAGATGATATCAGTTGACTAGTCTTGTGTCTGGCAGTGAATATTTTATGTATTCCCATCAGTGGACACTAGTAATGTTGCTGTTTGGTTTAATCTTTGTTTTGCATATATCTGGATTTGTGTATACTAAGATGCCCAGCTAGCAGAAGATTGCAGGTTAACAGGTGTTCATTTTCAATAAGCCAAATGCCTAGTTCATTTTTCTCTTTATTATCCCCGACTACATGTATCTAAAACTTATTTTTACTCATTTTTCCTGGTCATTTTCTGTGAGGCAGAAGTGAGTGAATTATTTTATTAAAAGGACTCCTGGCATTTGAGGAGCAGGAGAATTGTCAGTAGAACAGATTTTTTTTAAGTCAGTAAGTTATGCTGCCTGGTTCTGGCAAAATAATGTATGTTTATGTGGGAACGGTTCCCTTTTGTTGTTTGTTTGTTTGTTTTATCCCCTAGATATGGGTGAGCAGTCCACACAATGCTACTGGTTACTACACAGTGTATGGAGAAGAAGCACTGCACGCTGATCACTTTTCTGCTCGCTTGAGTTTTGGAGACACTCAGACCATATGGGCTCGGACTGGGTACCTTGGCTTTCTGCGCAGAACAGAACTTACTGATGCTAGTGGAGGTAAGAAACCAAACGTACTTCAAGAAGCGTGTGTTTGAAACTCCTTTGGGATAGTTGGCCTAGTGAAGGGTAAACTATCCTGCAAGTTTATTTTGACTTCCATCAGAAAAAAGTGCTGAATGTAACAGGAGTTGTTACTCGGTACATACTCACTGATTATAATGATACTGAGTAATCATCCAAAATGATAAATTCAGAATGCCCTTTTGACGGATTTAGAAACCATATTTACATTCTTTTATTTCTACAAAGAACATAATATGAGCGCATTTGTTAGAGGAACTAGATCTTTTCTACTCAGTTTTCCTCTGAACCTCTTTCCGTACTGACAGGATGCAGTATTTTGTTGCTGATTTAGAGAATATGAATAATGTCGTAATTCAGCAGTTTTAGGACGTGCACAAATACCAGTTATTTTCCAGCCTTTCGGAAGTTAAAGGTCTAGAGGAGTAATTCAAAATATATAAACTTGAGAAATACAAGCAGATGGAAAAACCCCTGTTCCTTATAGACCTTAAAGTTGGAGTTCTTACAACTTACTAGCAAATCATAGAATCTTAGGCTGGAACGTAGATTTGGGTTGAAAGGAACCTTAAAGATCATCTAGTTCCAACTGACCTGCTGTGGGCAGGGACACCTTTCCTTGCTTTCCTCCCCTGATTCTCTGCCTGACCTCCAGGGCACGTTGCTGCTTAATGCGAGCTTCTGCACAGGATGCTTTGATGGAATTGTCCTTTCGTCACTGTTCAAAGTTAATGGCTCCCTGTTCTTGAGAAAGCTGGTAGTTGACAGAAATTGGAATCTATGAGCAGCCATTCACAAAGAAAGAGAAGTCGCAGGTGGCAAGGCACCAGATTGAGTATAGCAAGTTTTTGTGCCTAGTAGCTTTCTGAAAAATGACGTATCATAGAGGTTTTTATCACTGTGGAACAATGTCAGTTGTCCTTCAGTTGTTCAGCATTTGAGAGGCTATGTATGGTGAATTAACGGAGCAAGTATGCATGAAATACAGTGCAGTTTCCCAGCATGCTTTTTGACTCAAGTTACATGATTGAGCAAAACTCTAAAACAGGCACAAAGAAAGCGAAGTGAAACTGAGTTACAGGATGAACATGTCAATGTGGAGAGTGTGTCCTTCAAGAAGGGTCTAGGAGAGATTTGCTTATTTAACATAACAAAGCGAAGGCTGAGGAGAGGATAGAGTTATTTTCACTACATGAACTGTGGGGAACTTAAAAAGCCGAGAGGAATATTGTGGGCATGAGGAGAAGTAGGTATAGTCTGGTTTAAAACAGAAGCAGAAGTTACATTTGAAAACTGGAAAAGTGTTCTATCAATCAGAGCAGAGAAGTTACAGTGAGGCAAAAAGATGCTTTAACAAGGGAATTTGATAGTGTTTCTGAAGTAATACTACATTCCATAATAGAAGAAGCAGAATTCAATGACTCAGGAATTCTTTTCAGTCTGCTTTTGTGTGGTTGGAGGTGCTACTTGAGCTCTTAATTCTCTTCTCTCCAAATGGTAGAGCTTGATGTGTTTTATAAACTCCTACCCTTAGGAAGCACCAGGAACATCTTGGACCATCAGGAATACACACATACAAAGCTCGTATTTGTTCTGTTGATGTTTTAAATGTCTGTGCTATATTGCAGAGAGGCATGATGCCCTATATGTGGTAGGCTCTTTGGATGAAACACTGGAGCTCAGAGGAATGAGGTACCATCCCATTGATATAGAGACCTCTGTAATAAGAGCACATAAGAGCATTGCAGAATGGTAAGAGCCTCAGTATTACTTTTCTGTATCCTTTTTTTTCTTCTAAAGCAGAAGTCCCGTTCTGTGGATAGACTGAGAGTTTGGTGTAGAGTGAACTCACCAAAATCTTGCTTAGAAACTACTGCAGTGAGAGTAACTGAAATGTAACGCCCCTCTTTCTCCTCCTGCCACCGCTCAAAAAATAATATCACACCTTTATCAGAGTTTGGACTTCATAGTCTGTAAGACAGGAAGGACAGGACAAATGGGGCAGAAGGACACTTGAAAGTTGTGTTGTTGACTTCCATGGCTGTGTCAGATGTAACATATGTAATACTCATTTGGTCCTAATGGATGATGTATGCCATTTGGATGTTGGTCCTCTTTAGTCTCAAAGTGGTAATGTTTACTTGTAAGCTTTGGGAGGTTTTGTCTTTCCTTTAATGATGTCTGAAGATGTACACAAGTACGCTAGTATACAGAATGGGTGCACTGAATGTGAAATCTTAACAGCTCCCAATTTAATACATAAGTGCAATTTAAATACATAGGTTTTGTACATACGAGAGAAAAACCTACTTGTGTTTTGTACGCAGACAATTAAAAAACAGGTGGCAGAGAATATCACCCCAAGAAGTTACAGCTTTAATACCTCTTGGTTTATGAATATTTTCACATTACTATTACATCACTTGTTCTCATTCATTATATTGCTCAAGTCCTTACAAAATTTATTTCCAGTCTCTCTTTGATAACTAGCTTACTTTGGCTATGGTTGTTTTTTTTCTTCTCACCATTAATATTTGTATCATGCCGACAGCGCTGTGTTTACGTGGACCAACTTGCTGGTGGTGGTTGTGGAGCTGGAAGGCTCAGAACAAGAAGCATTGGACCTGGTTGCACTGGTAACAAATGTGGTTCTGGAAGAGCATTATCTTGTAGTAGGTGTTGTAGTCATTGTGGACCCTGGCGTTATTCCTATCAATTCCCGTGGTGAGAAACAACGAATGCACTTGAGAGACGGATTTTTAGCTGACCAGTTGGATCCTATTTATGTTGCCTACAACATGTGAAAACAGAAAATCACATTAAGGCTAAAGCACCAAAATCCAAATAATAACATGAGAATCCATTTTCTGTTTTGAAAAGCTGTTGAAGACTGTAGGAAAATGGAGACGCTAATCTTCACAGACCTTCATCTCTCAGACTGCATTTGCTTTCATAAATCCATTGTAACAGTTACAACTGTCTTAGGATGGAGAATTTACTGGAATTCCAGAAGGAAGCTTATTAGAACTGTCATGGACCAATGTCATTGGGGTTGTTTTTTTACAATAATTATGAATGTCAATACTTGATGCACTGCCTAAAAGGACATAAAGCGGGGTAGGGAGATAACACCAGCTGTGAGGAGGACTCTTGGAAACAATACCAAAAGTCATGAGTAACCAGAGTTCACTCTCCAAATGATTGCTTGCAACATATTGTCAGTATCTGGGTTAGGACGTAACTTTCAAGATTGCACATATCTCTACCATATTCTCTACTGTACCGAAAGGCATTTTGCACATATTTGAGATTTAAGAATGCATCCTTTTTATTTTCAATCTCTGACTCATCCCTATTCAGAAGAAACAAATAAACTCCAATCCCAGATTCAATATAACAACAATTATGCTGCTGTTTAGCTTTTTTGTACCAAGGAAAAATAAATACTGCAACTGTAATAAAGTTACTTACTGTGCCATGCTAGACTCTGTAATGCTATAAAATTTATAATAAAATACAAATATCTTCTTTTAACTACTTGATGCAGGAGACTTCACTGCTCTTGCTGTTGTAACTTCATGTTAAATTTACTTGTTTTCATAGCATTAGCTGTTAATTACTGCCCTACATAATGCAGAGTACTTGAAAATTAATTCCAAATTGAATAATCTCTGAATGATTCATAGAAATGTGTACAAAGCATGGTCTTACAATATGTTTTCCCTGAATATCCTGTGCTAAAACTTATGATAGTGATTTTTTTTCCACCGTGGAAAAAATACCCAGTGTTAGTTAGCTTGATCTGCTGTAGTACAAAGTTTCATTTTTGTTAGAGTTGTATTTAGACAGACTTCTAGCTGAAATATCCACTTGGTTGAGTCACACTTGACAAACGTTTTGATGCTTTTGCCTGATCTAATCCTGCAGTGAACCTAATTCAGAAAGAGAATGTCAAGTTATTCAAATACTTGATGTATTTGAAGGCAATGAAGGCAAGCGCGAGACTAGCAAATCATTATTTTTATAGAATTGTTAAAGACTTTTGAGCTACTTTTTTTTTTTTTAGTAACACATGAGTTTGGAAAAAGAGACAGGTTTTTCTGCAAGGCAATTCTGCCTGGATCAGTGCCTAAGAATGATGGATGTCAGTCTCCTGATATGAGGATATCAAATTGACTCATGGTCAAATAAACTCTAAAATCTTTTTTTTTTGAAAAAAGCTTTCATATATAGTAGTTCTTTGCCCTCATGGTGTTTGTGGTGCATTATACATCTGCATACTCTACTATAATTGTAATTATGTACAGAACTTCTGTAACTTATTAAATACAGCAGCCTCTAGCAGTGGACTATGGTACACTTCTCATAACAGAACAGCTGGAGAAAGAACTACCAATTTTAATGTTGTAATTTTTTAGCAAATAAAGCATTGTAAGATTTTTGTATTGAGATACTGATGACAGTGAGATAAGTTGCCTTGTAAAGTAAATCTAAAACAAAAAGCACATTAAACATTTCAAAGCAGCTCTTGAAAATTGGACTTGTTGAATGCTAAAACTTCTGCTGTTAGATCAGGAACTTAGCCTGAGTACAGAACTTCCACCTGTGTTTTGAACAGTTTAATGCCTGAAGAGCTTTCTCTGCAAAATTTCTTTACAATTGCTTTACAATTAAAGCAATTGCTCGTCCTCAAAGCCCGGCTGTTCCTGAGTTTTGTGTTTCCACTACTCAAGTTGGAAGTGCTCTGGGGAGTCTGGCTTGCCTCCACACCCATAATAGCACCCTCCACACGCCAAGTTTTCTAAACGGGCATGCGGAATACAGCAGGGCAGGCTGGTGGTTAACATCCTTCCCCAGAGCATGGTGCTGCTTATTTCACAAGCAAAGCCAGTGGTGGCTCTTGCCATAGGGCTTGCTGAATCAGTGCAGTGAGGAGACAGGAGGGAGGGAAGCCTGCTGTGCCACCAGCACACTGAGCCGCCTCGCTACAGGGACACTTCCCAGAGATGCTTTGAGCCTTCCCTTGAGGGAGAGGCACTGGGTGGCTGTCAGGCTGTAACTTGCGCGGTGCTGGACACGCTGGCTTTCATCTTGTTGTCACACCTTGCCCTCCACCTCGATTGCCACGCGGGTGAGCGCAAGTACCAGTGCCCTGCCCGTGGGAAGGTTTTCCTCCAGTCCTCCCACCTGGTATGCCACAAGGCCATCAACACTAGCGAGAGGCCCTTCAAGGAGAAGAGGAGACTCAGGGGGGACCTTCTCACTCTCTACAACTCCATGAAGGGAAGGCGTAGTCAGGTGGGGGCCGGGCGCTTCTCCCAGGCAACTGGTGACAGGACGAGAGGGCAGGGCCTGACGCTGCAGCAGGGAAGGTTTAGGTTGGATGTTGGGAAGCACTTCCTCACAGAAAGGGGGATAAAACACTGGAATGGACTGGCTAGGGAGGTGGTGGAGTCACCATCCCTGGAGGTGTTTAAGAAAAGACTGGATGCTGCACTTAGTGGCATGGTTTAGCTGATGTGGTGGTGGTAGGTCATAGGCTGGACTCAATGATCTCAGAGGTCTTTTCCAGACTCAATAATTCTGTGATTCTGTGAAATGTGAGGACTGCAGCAAACTCTTTAGGCATGCCTCACACCTTCTAACCCAGCGGTGTGTGCACACGGGTGAGAGGCCTTTCAAGTGTCTGCTGTGTGAGAAGGCCAAAACACTGGTTCTCCATATCTGCCTGCATACCGGGGAACAGCCCTACAAACGTGACAAGTGTGTAAAGAGCCTCTGCTCCTCTGCCCACCTGCTGTCACACTGGCTACTCCAGTCGCATGAGAGGAATTTCAAGTGTTCCACCTGTGGGAAGGCCTTCAAGCAAGCATCAACCCTCAAGCAGCATCTAAAGACCCGTGAGGCAGGGGAGCCTTACTGCTGCTCAGTCTGCAGTCAAGCCTTTTCCAGGTCCTCTTACCTCCATCTTCGCATCAGAACACGCCGTGGGGAGCAGCCTTACCACTGCTTGGTTTGCAACCGTGCATATGTCAAAATTTCTGGTTTTGAAAAACATTGTAAAATGCAGCAGCAGGATGAAGAGAGGCCTGATGTTAGACCCAGGCCAATGACCACCAGGGCAAAAGCACTGGCTGAAAAGAAAAGGCAGAAGCAGAGATGACACCTAGATGACATCCTCAGGCAACCTCACCATGCTGACCCAAAGCAGCAGCAGCAGGCAGAAAGGCTGTAGAAATCACTAAAACAAGAACCATTCCCGGTCCTTCTCAACATGGCTCACAGGAGGTGAGTAGATGGTAGAGCTGGATTCCATCTAAGAACTAATTTCCAGCAAACGGCATTAAATAATTCTCAACTTTTTACACTTTGTGATTTAGTTGATGCTAGCTATACTAAAATAGTTAACTCTTATTGTGGAACTTATGTTTCTATTCAGCTGGTTAGTATACTTAATGCATTTATGTGGTCAAATATTTCAAGTAAGATGTTTCTAAGTCACAGTTTCTTGTGATGACAAATTGTGAAGTTTTTAGATTTTATTTTGTGACCAGTCATGTTTAGGAGGAGCTAGACATACTGGGTTTTATTTCCAGTTCAGTTATGCCAGTGTCATATAAGCATAGTTCTATCTTTTTTTGTATTTCAATACACGTTAGTAAAATAATATCTTTTCCTCCCAGTCACTTTTTTTAAATCCTGTTCTCACCTGAACATAGAAGTTTGCTTATAGTAGTGAAAAACGTGCTAATTTTCTATCATTCCTTAAACTTACCTTGCAAAGGTAACTGTAAAATAAGGAATTGTCTTTATTTCTAGCATTTTTCTTTGCCAAATGTGGAAAACAGTGCCATCCATGGTGGTTGTGTCTATACCTCTAACATGGCATGCCTACATACATAATCAGAATTTCAGGAGCAAGAAAATACAGAGGTGGCCTTTTAAAGATTAGTTTTATGTTGCTCCTTAATAGTTTTGGAGGTGGTTTATTTTGTTTTGTTTAAAAAACTTCCCATTTTGCTCTTCTGGTTTCCTGTTCTGTCAGCTGCCTTGCCCCTGCAATCAGAAGTCCACGGTGTTTGGGATGCAGGAGGAACTCAGACTTTGTACAGTAAAATCCAGTGTTGAGAATATTTCAGAATGGAAAAACTGAAAATATGCTCTAATACCAACTGTTGCAGTACGATAGATTTAGTATCTGGTAGGAGGAACAAATTCACTCTGTGGCTCACTCACAGAAATGCTGCCACTTTTTTGTGAAATGTATTTTTCAGCTGTATATTTCTCTCAGTACAGAGGGAGCCAGAGGGTGCTTCCGTGCCATTAGGCTGCCAGGGTGGAGGAGCATTTTACAGCGCTGCCTGAGCTTGCAGTGCAGAGATCTGAATACATGGGAGATGTGGCCCAGCAGTGCAATGCTTTTACTTTGTTGACTTAATTGCTTTACTCCATCCAACAATGTCAGGAATGTTCCCTGTCTGGGGGCTGGTGAAGTCTGCATTTGATTTGTGGATGTTTTTCATTTTAAGATAAATTATTTTTCTTGCTGTCAGCACATGAACTCTGCTATTGACTGATTCGGTCAGAATGCACTTCTGTCGATAGCAAGATGAAGAATATATATTTTTGGATGTGCTAACAGCAGTAATCAGCACTGCCAGTAAGATTAGACCCCATGTGGAAGAACTTTTCTGTGGGGGTCACTAAGTTCTCTTCCAGTGTTGGTAATTGTGTCTGATCCAGAGAGAGGGGTCCCTTTCACAAATATACTTCACCTAAAATCGTCTGGGAAGAGAGTGAAAGTGCAGGTTCTAGTATCCCAGAGCAAAAAGTAATGGTAGCATTTTAAACGATGGAAATTTAGCAGAGGTACAATACAAATACAGCACGTATATACTAAATGTACTTTTCTAGTTTGTGAAACTGAGTCTGTTAAACATCTCAGGCTCCTTCTGTTGGTGGACTTTCTTCTTTCTTTCAATTTTAGTGCTTGTTGATATGTAGCTCTTGTCTTGACAGGGCATTTAATATAAGAAACCATCTGTTGGTGCCCTTCCTGATGGAAAATTCACTTGCATCCTCTTCTATAGGGAGTCAAAAGCGTAACTGACAAATGTGTCCAAGTATCAGGTCGGCATTATAGTGTAATGATACTGTTACATCCTCAGGGACCCTCTCAGAGATCCGAGGGTCCCCTGGCACAGACCACAGAGATCTAAGTTACCACACCAGCCTTTCTGCAGGTTGTCACCTTCCCTTCCTGAAGGGTGAAATATCCCTGCCAGAGCCTGAAAACCAGTAGTGTTGGAACTGGCATGTTTAAGTATCTAGACTGTTGATGCTGGGATGTTAGCGAGTTGCTTAAGCCTCTTGAGCCTGCTTCAGAGCTGGATGTTACGTCTGCCTTGCAAAGTTCTTGACACATGCTCTTTGGTTAGCCCCAAGGTATGAGTGGTTGGGGTTTTTTCTCCCCAGAAAACCTCACTGTGCTTCTGAGCCCCTCACAGCACTACTCAAACCCCCCGCTGACACGGCAGCATCCTTTTTCTAGGTGGGATGTTGTGGGCTTGCATGGTCCATGGGGACCCAGAGTGTTAGCAGAGCTGCTTCAGGTGACTGGCTGTGGCCATGCACGTGAGGGGGCATCACGTAGGAGGGCACAGCAGTGGTAAGGTGTTGGCAGAGGCACCTCACGCTGTGTGCTTGGGCCAGCGTTGCACAAACTGCTTTGCCTGCCTCCCCCACCATGCAGGCATGCAGCTGTCCCCACAGTCCATGCTCTCAGCTGAGACACTGCCTGTGTCAGAGAGAAGCAGATCACAAGGGGAGCAGAGCTGCGGTGCAGACTGTGCTAAGGCCTGTGACCATGTTTCCGGAATTTTACTTCAGGAAAGCTCTGCTTTCCTTGCTGACTGTGGAGGAGAGTCTGGGGCCCAGTAGCCTGAGCATCACGTACTGCAACACTGGCAGTCAGGGTCCTTATCTCAAAAGAAGACACTTTTGCTCCCGGACAAGAGGCACTAGCTCTGCTGCACCTTCTCCTGTATCTGGTAAAGCCTCTGAATTCCTAGCAGTGATGGTGCTATGTCAGGATCACCAGAAATGTGCGCAATCATGCTGCGTCACTCCCTGTTTCTGCTCTCACTGCTTCACACACCACAGGACCGCCCAGTCCATGTCTTGCTGTCTCTGCCAGTGTTCAAGCCACATGGTATGCCTACAGCTCTTTGAGGCTGTGATGCTGTGCAGAGCTGCAGAAAAGGCTATCTTGGGGAAGGATTCCTCATCTATTTGAGCACTGCTGGTGCGGTGAGGCGGAAGGCAGATGGGACTTGGAGACCCACCAAACACCCTCACTAGCAGATCCTTTTGCTGGAGCATCAGACTGCTCTGCTGAACTTGAGTGCAGGCGGAAGAGAGGTTTGTGAGAGTGCCATCTACACTGCCTGATCTTGGGGATGCTGGGACAGACACTTGCTCTCACACACTGCCTCAACTCTGCACAAGTCTTGGAAACAGCTGAACTGAGAACTAACAAGTTCCACCATAAAAATATGATGGAAGTAACTTGGATGCTAAACAAGTTCTCAACAAGTGAGCACTACCCTAGGATGGCAAAACTGGGTGGTTTTTTTTTAATTCTAGGTGGAGTACAAGATGCTGTCTGTCTTGTATGTGTGTCTCAGGTTGGGGGAGGCAGATGAAATAGCAAGATGGTCCCTGTGAAGACATGTAATTTTGCGCATGAAATCATTGGGAAATGTGGAATGGGGCATAAATGGAAACATGATGCATCAGTAATAACAGAAAACTTAAACTTTGGCTCATCCCACCCCGTCTCATTGTTGGCAAATAGTGCAGCCAGGCAAAGAAACACGGTGAAAAACCTGCTTTCTTTAGCATGTTCTCTGTGTTCATCAGCCTCTCGCTTGTACTGTTCCACAAGGAGCAGTCTGGGTGAAAGATGTTGCTCTTGCTGCTTGTCACCTACTCCCTTTCAGATCCCCCTTCCCAGCTGGGCTGCCTGCTGGTCCCCATAAAGCATCACCTCAGTCGAGTCTGTGCACCAGCCTGCAAGGGAGTCTCTGGTGGAAAGGGAAGCTTACAGCTCCTGGGTTTAAATAGAAGTGTATTTAATACCTGTGGTGGCTGCTGAGACTGGCAGAGGACTTCTGAGCAACAGTGGCCTTGACATGGACAGCAAGCAGGAGGTTCCTGCCATCCCCTCAGGCAGCAGGGTGGTTTCACAGTTACTGGCCAGGTGACCAGCCTTGTGAGAGCAGCTTTATAACCTAAAGCCACTTGACGCAGCTTTTTGTGAGAGTATGGCAAGGCATGCCCCAGAGCCTCTGGCACGCATCAGGCCGGAGAAGGCCAAGGCGGTGGCAGAGGAGCGAGAACTGGGCCGCCTTTGGGGCACAACCCAGGGACCAGCCTGTTGCCTTCTGCTGATACTCAGCCTGCCAACAGCAAGACAGCGGCTGGCGCAGAGAAACGCGCACAAAGCTGGCGGTGCTCGCCAGAAAGGCGCGCAGCGCTGCGTGGCGAGTGGGCTATAAGAAGCCTCGGGGAGGGTAGAGACAGCACAGGGTGAGCACCTAGTGCTTGTGTGTGCCCTGGTGGGTGCAGGGCGCTGATGCTCCACCAGTGCACAAAGTAAGTTCGTTCCCTCTAAGTGGTCAGAGGTCAAGGGCTTTCATCCCAACTGGCCCTCGAGTCACAAGGTGTCAGTTGCTTGTAGAGATTCAGCCATGGTTGCTACCAGACTGAAGGCTGTTGTTAGAAAAACTGTAGGCACCCAGACAGAAGCCCCACGCAAACACGTAGGTGTCCAGGCATCTGGCTGCAGAGAGTGCAGGAGCCTGGCACTTGCAATGGAGAGGAGCGGAGACACCTGGGTCAGATGTGACCAGCTGAATGACACAGGAGGTTCCACTTGAATATTAGGAAGATCTTTCCAGTGAGGGTGACATAGCCTGGCACAGGCTGCCCAAGGGGGCTGTGGAGTCTCCTTCTCTGGAATCGTTTCAAACCCGCCTGGACGAGTTCCTGTGTGACTTGGTCTAGGTGATCCTGCTCCGGCAATGGGGGGGATTGGACTAGATGATCTTTTGAGGTCCCTTCCAATCCCGAATGTTCTGGGATGCTGTGAATCTGCTCAGCCAGGGGGCTGAGCTGAAGGGTGAAGTACAGAGGTTGAGGATTATCAGGGAGTAGTGAGAGAGATTGACTGGTGTGCCCAATCCCTGAGAGAAAGGAAACAGGTTGAGGCCCCACATAAATCAGAAGATCCCCTCCCCGCTTGTCACCAGGCAGTAGGAGAGGACCTTTGAGGGGGGGGGGGGGGGGAAACAGGTCCCTGCTCAGGGAAGCAGCGAATCCTCCTCCGGCCTCCCCAGTTACCCTTGCAGAACAGGTATAATTCTGTGGTTAAATCCCCATCCCTGGACGTGTTTAGGGGGCGTTTAGATGTGGTGTTGGGGGCCATGGTTTAGGGGTGAACTTTGCAGAGTAGGGTTGACAGTTGGACTCGATGATCCCAAGGGTCTTTTCCAACCTCAGGGATTCTCTGACTCTGTGATTCTGTGATTCTTACGATTCGATGATTCTACGACTCGATGGTTCGACGGTTCCACTGCGGGCGGGGCTCGGGGCGGGGCTTTGGGCCCCATTGGCCGCCGCCCGTGAGGCGATGTCGGCCCAGGGCGGTGCGAGCGCGGCGCGGCCTCGGTGGGCAGGGCAGGGACAGGGGCCAGAGCCGGAGCCGGGGCTGGAGCAGGAGCAGGAGCAGCGATGGCGGCGTCTGACGGGTGGGTATCGGCGGGTCCCGGCGGGAGGGTCCCACCGGGGG
>WEIS01048420.1:297-19547 GCA_013389965.1 Todus mexicanus
TTTAATACCGTCTAAATTCCATTCCTGGACCCAATCAAAATATTTTGACCAGCCACAGCAGGGAGCATTTGTGTTCGAAAGATAACTGTTTTATGGCAAACTGAAAGCTGTTCCTTCCAGCAGCTTCACTTAGAGCTGCTTCATCATTTTAGCAGAAAGAACATGTTTTTGCAGCAAAACACTGACTTGTAAAAATCACATCTCCTTAAGTACTGTAAATATTGTATGTTCCAAACATCACAGGTTTCAGTTTGAGGGTACAGCAGCCACGGTCCATAAGCCAAATGTGACTTACGACTACTAGCAGCACCATTTCTGGGTAGCTCCCTGGGCTGAGTGCCCAACTTTGGGCATGGAGCTTCTTCCAGAACAGTCACATCTTGTGCTGGCATGAGCCATCAAGGTTTTGTAACTGACCACGCTATTTTCTAGGTGTTAATGAAGAGAGAATATAAAGGGCAGATTTTTGCGATGAAGCAACCTCGCGCTTGCCACCTCCACGTCAGCATCTTTACTCCATTCATGCACTTAACACATTCAACCCTGGGCGAGATGTGTGTACTTGAAAAGAGTAAAGAGCTATAACGGAAAGTCACTCAGCCTTGCTCGGTGCACCACTGCAGACCCACAGGACGGTTCATTGGTACCATGCTGATATCTGAGTCAAGGGAGGTATAACAATTTACACCATCTGTGAATCTATGCCAATGCATCCACAGTGGCACATTTACCCAGACTGTAGCTCACACTGTAAAGCATCTGCTATTTCCAGCCTATAGTTGATGTTTCTGAGCCACCAAATACCCTCTAGAGGTTAACATCTCCTTTCTTAGAAGTTCACTGTTCCCACAGTGACTGTGTAGAGCTGTTTTTTTGTTCCTTCTCATCAGTAAGGGACACGTGGACACTTACTGTGTGTCTACAACCATGTTTCTGTGCTTACTTACACATATTTATGAAAGAAGTCTATGCTCCAAAAAGGAATATCCATGTGATTCTAAAGCAGGGTCTCCTGAGCCATCTAATCGGAGGTACTGATGTACCATGCATGAAAATTTCCTAGCAATCTCTTTGCATGCAAAGTAATCGAAAGCAAAGAGTAACAATTGTAAACTCAACCAAGTGACTGCTGTGCTGCTTGAAAAATAAGTATTTTGTTACTGGCAGGTATTGTAAAATGTTGCAATCTTGTAAGTGAAATGACAATCTCAGTCAGCTTACCCTCCTTGTAGGGTGTTCCCTTCTGGTCAAATTATTTTATAGCCCTTTTTTGAGGTGACTGATATTTCACTGCATGAAGGAGAACTGTAGTGACTATGTTTTGGGACACTGACAGCCAGCAAGTATAGCTCTTTGCAGTCTCAAAATGGATTTTGAAAGATTTACTGAAATAATCTCTACCAAAAATCTATTATTTTCATACAACTACTCAGAAGTATGAGCAATAATTTGTTACTAGTGCAGCACATCACGGTTTAAGAGCTGCTGCCAAAACCTAGGTGAGAAATAAAAGATAGGATTAAACAGAAGAGTAACCTCTACTTCAACGCCTCCTGAAACACTTGTACTTACCAGCACTTTACTTTGAACGATGAATATAATGAACTCAACCAAAGTAACAAGCAGAGGAATAAACAGAGAAGACCTAAGACTGCTCGAGAGCTGGTTTATATTTAGAGCTGTCCTTGCACAGCTCTTCATGTTGTTGTGTGGGATGCAAGGACTTGCTTGCTTGAGCTTGTATGGACTTATACAGGAGAATTTGTTGAAGGTTCTGCTGAAATTCTTCCTTTTCCTATGTTAAATTACGAGGGGACATAGACTTTACCACCAAGGTCTGGTGTATCATCATCTGTGCAACATTTTGTTTTTATTAGAACAAAAAATGTTACTTTATCCCTGGAGGTGTTCAACGCTTTGAGCAACCTGCTCTAGTGAGAGGTGTCCCTGTCCATAGCAGGGGGGTTGGAACTAGATGACCTTTAAGGTTCCTTCCAACCCAAACCAGTTTAGGATTCTATGATTCTAGGATCATCTCAGCCGTTACTCTGAGAAAACAAAATAGCATCTCGTGAGGGACTTGGTAATTAGACTAACACCAGCAAACATTTCTCCAACAAATTTAAACAGAACCACCTGTGTGTGGAAATACGCTCAAAAAGTCTTCTTTTCTGCAATGTGTGATATGAGCATTACTATCAATAACCCTGAAGAAAAATAAAGATGTTTATAGCATTTATAAAACCAAAAGCAGATGGTTATATTCCTGAGTTCCAGGACTTCAACCTGCTCCAATTTCATTTAATTAAAATGAAAACTGCAGAAAATGCATTATTAAATATTGGTAATACACTGGCAGAGGAAATTATTGTGACGAAAAAAAAAATCATATAATGGATGCAGATAAAGGTCCCTGAGTACTAAATACAGTGTGTCAAATTAAATAAAGTTTTACTGCAATCTAACAAAGCATGCTAACAATGCACTTAAAATATAAAGTTTTTTTGCTTCTATTTTGCAAGCAGCATAATTAACCTAAACTTTCAGGCAAAGAAAAAAAAAATCAGCAATTAAATAATTTAAAAGTCGTTATCCAGCATGATTGCATAAGCTTTCTTCATATTTAAACATATTACACTCATCTACTTCTAGTCTGGGAAACTTTAACTACACTATCATTTCATGAGATGTTATGTATTTGATTTAAATGGTTTAAATTTTAAATTGGTCACTCCTGCTCCTCACTATGTGTCACGTCCAGGATCTCAGAGCCCTCTCTGGTGTCAGTGTCAACACCTGACCAACTGCTTCGAAATTTTGCCCACCTTCCTGCAGATGTGAGCCAGATGTGGCAGCTCAGACGCAGATATGATAGATGATGGAGCAATTCAGGAGACCTTGCACTAAAGGTGGAGTTTTGATCACTTTAGGCCAATCCAATGCATAAGCTTCGGTTGGAGCAAGAAGACCTGCGCTTCTGCACTAGCATTCATAGCAGATCAGGAAACTAATGAAGCTGAAAATGTATCACTTATTTTCTGGTCGCTTCAGTTTTCAGCTGAATTTGTTCCTGATCTGGCTCATTTCATGATCAAATGAATGTGAGTGGTGGCCCAGGGGTACAAAGAGAATATGGGAACGTCCCTTCTGGCAGCAGCCTGCAGTTGTATCTACGGAAGAGGACTGTGGGACTGTAGATGGTTCCACGTAGCCCTTGCTATACTTGTTTTCTAGCCTGATCCTGCCAATGCTGCATACTATAATTCCCCTGATTTAAAAAGCGACCCAAAACTGTTCAGGAAGTGAACAGGGCTTAGTCACAATACTAAGCTTTGCTGGTAAGGTAAATAATCTTGATGGAAAGTATCTGTAAGACTAGTCCATTAAGCAATGTAACCTCAAATTCAATTAAAAAAAATAGCAAGCCTTTAAAAAAAACAACCATGAGATTAATGAAAAAAATGGCTGGCTAAATAAAATATATCTGCACAAGCAGCACTTCTGTAGCAATCCTCAGAACAGCTGCTTGGTTAAGAAAGCGTATGAAACGTGATGATTTTCATATAAACATCTTTAAACAACAAATCAATTAGTTTTAACTGCTGGGGATGTGAAATGTAGTAAGAAAAGATGCCTAAAAATTTAGAATTTTGTAAACCCTAAGTGGAAACGACATTTTAAATGTCACAGCCCAAAAATGACAGAAACAATGACACACCAAAGGTCATATTCAAAGTAACATTCAAAAACAAAGACAGCTGAATATAATGCTGTTAGTACAGAACCATTCTCCAAGGGAAAAGGGGATTTTCACATTGATTAAATTAGAAAGATGACATTGGAAGAACAAGGAAATAAACGTTTTTAGGAAATCATACGAGTCACTTCAGGTAAAGAAGCATTTGATTTAAAAGAAGCTAAGTGCACCGACAAAATTTATAAGCCATATTTTCCTGCCTTGATGTGTGTGAGCACTTCTGCTTACATCAAGGTGATTCTACATACCCATTGCCTCCGCCAGACCAGAAACCTTCTGTCCATATATATCTGTCTTATTCCAGGCAAATGTATACACCAAATTGGCTGCAGCAGGAAACCATTTCTGAAGCAGACGTCCTTCAACAGCAACTATCAGATGGACCTTTGTCATTCCAGAAGGGATGGTTGTGTGTGTCAAAATAATGCGCAGCAAAGTTTTATACCCCGGTGTTCGACTGCTGAGATAACTCAGCTTCACGAAACTTGAAGGAATTGGGATTTCTTCTTGGACCACCTTGGAAAGAAAACACATCATTGGATCTGTAGCCAAGAAAAATGCTAAATTGTAATATTAACAACAGGTGCTTATTTTGCATTTCACAAGGATGATGTGAATACAGTACCACTTAAAACACTGAGGTCTTCTGGGTTCGTTTCAGTAACACACTAGCCAGGCATATTGCTAAATGTCCAACACTGAAAACTACTTGGTAAACTTTGTGGATGGTGGTTTGACTAGTTTGATAAAGAGTCCCTTCCTCTAATGCTTTACTCTTATCTCTTGAGGAGCAAATGCTATCTCTGTGTGCACATTTATACATGAGCTCTACAGCTTTACCTTAGCTTTCTTATTTAGTTTACTTAAACAATGTTCTTAACCAGAATACAATTAAAATGTTTTTTAAATATGCACCCACTTTATATATTAGATTATGATTTGACGATATCATCCTGCTTTGGAAATAATAACTCTAACTTGGGGAGAGCTAGGAAAGAAAACAAACCTTCCTGCTAAACCATCTTCTGGGCAGAAGTGCTTGCAGCAAGGCTACGCTCCAGCAAGAATTGGCATGGTGCACGAAAGCGCAGCCCAGGGAACCTAACGAGATAACTGGGGACACATGGCAGTAAAGACGGAACAGCCTGGGCGTCAGAATCATCTAGCTAACAGGTAAGTCCCCAGGGTGCGCAGCAGAGTTCAAATCCCACGGCACTGCTGTCAGTGCTGCTGTCGGAATCATTTGGATTAAAGTTGGCTTGGATATGCCCACTGAGAGGTAGCATCAATTCCTGGCTGCAGTAAAGATGAGCCCTCAGCAACTTGAAGGACTGCAAAGACTGTGAGCTTGTGAGGGGGGAAAAAAGAGAAACTTGGCCTTGACCTTTTGAATGATCTGGGCCTTGGAGCTACAAAAAGGGATTTAGCTCTTGTGATCTCCTGAGAGAAAGGAGCTCTTCTGGGACAGACTGAGAGGAAGAGCAGGCAAGAGAAGAGAGCATTTTCTTAGAGGATGCCACTGCAGTCACTCAAAAGCCATTGAAATCTACACTGCTTAATAATGCTAATGATTTTAGTGCATTTCTGTAATAACAAGCCAACCTGTCACAATGTTAACTTCATCAAACTTGGAAAAACACAAACGGGTTTGTTTACATTTCCTAGTTTTTATTTTTTTCTTGTTTAACAATGGATTTCTTCACTTTCAAAATGATTTTATTTACACATTGCAACAGCATCACTGTCACAGGATTGCTGCAGTACAGCTGGAGACCTGCCAGCGCTTGTCGTTTCGACATATGAAACATAGTGTTGCCAGGGAAATCCTGCTCCCTTTATTGTTCCTGATTTGCAGTGTTCCCCTTCTTTCCTGCTGACATCCCAGCTGCCCCCTCTGTCATACAGCTGACATATCTTCTCCTTTTTTGATAGGAAAACAGAAAGAAATACTCACGCAATCATACACGCTAAGTTACCCCCTTCTCATATTATTCTGGGTTACTTTTTGGTCATTTCCCAGTACTGTGCAATGAAATTTAACACCCTAAGAACCCTCGAATGACCACAAAAAAGGACTGGGAACAGTTTCAGAGCAGACTGCATCACACTGTTTGAAGAAGACCCAGGAATATCTAATGTGGAGTAATGTGACCCAGATTTTTCTTCCTGGTGTTCATCAGTTCTTAATTTATGTTCATCAATTTCACTTAGAATGTTCTGTGAAGCAACACTATGGCCATCCACTGGCAGAAACACGACAATATTTTTAATAGTTATGGAGATATTTAGACATAATTGAGTTCAATCAGAGGTCTTTTACATGTAGAAAAATGGTTCCTAATCAGTAGCAAGCCTTTTATGAGAAAAAAAAGGTTGGAAATATAACTGGTTGAATGAAAGAGCTCAGAGGGTTGTGATCAGTGACACAGGGTCTATTTGGAGGCTGGTAACTAGTAGTGTTCCCCCGGGGTGAATACTGGGTTGAATACATGACCTGGATGAAGGGATAGAGAGCATGTACCCCCAGCATGTTTACTGATACAAAACTGAGAGGAGTCGCTGACACACCAGGAGCTGTGCTGCTGTTCAGCAAGACCTGGACAGGCTGGAGAGTTGGGTGGAGGGACACTTAAGAGAGTGACAAGAAAAAAGATATTAAAGCAATCATGTTAAAATGGCTCTACTTTGGAAAGCAAGTAACAAAAATCAAGAAGCTAAGATATAGCTGGAGGTGTCACTGTAAAGAACTAGAAGATGTGAACAGATGAAACACCCCTAGGAGTCTTCAAAGAGTCTTGGGTCATGTCTCACATTGACGTACAAGAAAATGGTACTGTTTATCTGTAACCTAGGAATGGATTTTAATAACAAATCATGTTAGGACTCCCCACTTTCTTCTACTTGGAGGTAAGAAATAAAGCACCTTAAAATATTAACGAAAAAATAAAGAAAAATAAGCATCTTATGAACCAGTAGTGAAGAGATGTTCATCGGCATCGTTCTGACAAGTGAGTAGCATCACAGCAGTTAATTGTGCACTATTTGGTATCATCTTCTAAAATTGTCTCGAAGTTGTTTTGCAACTGAACAAATTTTTAATTTAAAATTGTTTTCATTACCTGTAGCTCTGGAATAACGGTTCCTCTTTCAGGACAGGACCCTCCAAAAGCTGTCAAGGGTGAAGGGAGTACAATTGGATTGGGGCTGATAAAACTACTGATGTCACAAGATGGTGTTTCTGATTCTGTTCTTTGCATCACAACTTTGTCTACGATGATAAATCTGTTCCAAGGCAACCAAAGTGTCCTTTTTTCAGATATGAAAGGAGATCTGTCAAAAACTAGAGTGACAGAGATGCCTCCAACAGCCACAAGGTCAAAACTGGAAAAGAGAAAACAAATTGCTTTGTTTGGTTTTGGTTTATCATCGTATTACCACAACTTTCAATGCACCCAAAACAAAAACTTTCTGTTGCTTGTTACATTTTCACAATTTACTACATGAAATCCTTCAGTTATGAATATACCTTCCCAGTATCAGCTTGGTATTCATGAAGAATCTCTCTGGGCTTTCTCCCTGTATGCATCAATAGCAAGGTACAGGACTTCACTACTTAATTGGCCAACTTCCTCTCTAATTATCAATTAGAACTGATACTAATGAGTCATCCATAATAAAAGTGTGGACCTAGTTACTTTGGTTTATATGAAAAGAAATTCCTAGAAATTCCCAGAAAAGGGATGCTACTCATGATCTATGCAGGTACAGCATGTGGAATAAGAAATCTTGTGTCCAGCTCTGGAGCCCTCAACACAAGAAGGACACGGACCTTCCAATCCAAGGCACTGTACAATTCTTAAAGCCTGTTAGGCCTTTTCTCTATTAGCACATCCTTTCACCTTTTCTAAAGTAGCAGGAGAAAAAGGTTGAGTAGATTGAGCAGGATATGAAATTTTGGGGAAAGATGCCGATTAATTGCACTGAGAACAGAATCAGCTCTTGTACATAAGGCAGGTGGATCCTCTGGGAGCTGTTGTGAAGAACCTTTGGCGTATCTGGGCTGCAAAACAGCGGGGCGTAGAAGGCACAATATCCAGAGTCTCAATTTCCTCTGTTTCTGACATCCAGAGTCAGGCAACACAAGGTAATATGTAAATAGATACTTCACTTTCTGTATTATTGAATGCATCTATTATGGAGGCTTTTGATGGTAACAAACTGTGATAAGAAGTCAGACTTAATTATGCATATCTCATCCCATTTCCCAAATGACACCGATTACACTCACAGCAAAATACAGGTAGCATATTTTAATGCGACAACTTTATCCAGGCTAGCGTAAAGAGGAAATGATAATTACTAACTTTCAGGAGTGCCATTTGAAAGTCAATAAACTAAGGTAAAATAAACATGCACGGTCCTTACTTTTATAAATTGACAGAGCCAAACAACAACAACAAAATAGTGGGAATGGTGACAAATTACATTCTTTTCCCTGTTGGAAGATAGGTTTTGATTTCTTGTAATTCATGACACAGCTAAGGAAGACAAAGTCTTAAACTGCCCTTAGCAGCTTAATTCAATCAAGCTCTGGAGCAAAGCATGACCCTATTTCAAATGGAGCTAACCCTGGAGTGCAATATGGAATATACAGGAATTTCATCTCTCTTTGAGAACTGAACTCAACGCTACAAGGTTGGAGAAGAAAGGGAAGCCAGGTTTGCTCAGGACTGGTTGTGGAACAGCAATTTAAACACTTCAGCTCTGGAAAGAGCCCATCCTCACCTTTACTTCTGTGTGTGATATGAACAACTAAAGGAGTTAGCTTCATTGACAACCCAATACAATACTTAGAAGGTCACACTTAACAATACCACAAAAAAAGAGAAGATGGAATTCTTTTGACAACCTGACTAGTGAAAATATTCAAATGTGGAGAAGGTGCTGTTACAGCAGCACCATCACAATTTGACTCTAGGTGTTTGAAAGTCACTGTAATCTTGTTGCTATTCAGGTTTTTCTTCTTCTTTTTCTTCTTTAGTCCCTTTACCACAGAGGCTTCTAACTAAATGCGCTCCCAGAGCAGAGGGCTGTCCTCAATCCACACTATGAACAGTGATGCCTATGAAAATTTTGTACATGAGTAGAAGGTGGTAGATAGCCCTAACCAGACAAACGTAAACCAGTGACAGATCATGCATGAAAGTCTGACCTTCCATCTTGTCGACTGATGGTGTATCCATACTCATTATGGTGCAGAAAACTGACGTTAACTCCAACCAAAGGTGTTCCATCTATTGCAACCACCTGGCCTCGAATGACACACGCCCGTCTGCAATAAAAAAGAGTAGAAGGCAACACGTTAGACACATCAGGAGGGTGAGAAGGGCATTGATTTTGGAAACTGTGCTATACTTCTGTCCCAGACAGACAGAACTACTCTGATATCTTTGTGACTGTTGATTTTGAATGAAAATTCAAACGTGTCCAAAAGATTGATTTGAAAAAGCATTATCTCATGACGACGACCCACAGTCTCCCATGAATCTGTTGTACCGAGGATATTTCCATTTCCGGCTGTATTTCAGGATATCATTTGTCCTGCCATTGAATAGCCCTGCAGAGGTTTCACTGATAGCGTGATTTAGCTTGCTGCAGCTCTAGGGGGTGATGATTTGTGAAAGGGGAGAATGAAACCTCATTCTCTGCTGCTCAGAATAGGGCATTGCTGTCTACGAGAAAAAAGCTGAACTAACACGATAAGGCAGCAGAGAGACACAGGGTCTTCATGAACTTCAGAAAGTTACACAGGTAAATTCACAGAGCGCCTAATCAAGCGTAACAAACATTTTCCTCAATCTCCCATCACACGTTATGCCCTTTTAAATTCCCTTTGGGATATGTTGGACTTGCACCCACTTTCCAGCATAAAAATCCTCCCATTCCAGTAAAGATGTTGGAATGTGGCAGCACAGCAGAACACATCAAAGTCAATGGGCAGGAATGTGAACTCATTACTAAGTGGGTCTAATTGGAAGCTAACAGGATCACAGAATCATAGAAAATGAGAGCTGAAAGGAAATACAAGACTTTATCTTGTCCATTCCTTTGCCTCAGGTAAGATCAAACATACCTACATTACTCCAGACAGACGCTTGTCTAACTCCATAACCTCACCAAGTAACCCATTCCAATGCTTCTGGATGAGCATTTTATTCCTCACAAGTTATTCTTACTGTCTAATTTGAATCTTCACTTTTAAGACCATTACTCTCACCCTAACCACAGAAATGGCGAAGAAATGACTCTCTTTTTCTTAGCTTTAGCCTTTTGCCTACTTGAAGACTGTAACAAAGGAGACAAATCTCATAAAGGGTGAGGAATAAGACGTAAAATACCCTCATGGTGCAGAATAGGACCTAGTGGGATTTTCTGTGGGCTTTACACAGCCACATTCCAGTGAAACATCTTTCAGCACTTTGCCCCGTGCCATCAGATATGCTACATTCCCCTCCAGGGAAGGGATCCAAGTCTTGGGATTTAACGATACCATTGCACGTATCTCCTGGAACTGTGGTTTCACACAGCGATGTGAACAGTGCGTGCAGAAATCACTTGATAACGTTATGACATTTAGGGTCAAACCCAGTGGAATACTTACAAAGGCAACAAGTATTAATTACTCAATAGAAACACTAAACAAGTTTTTTTAGACATTAGGTTTTCAATCTGAAAGTTCATGGTAGACCTCAACAGACAGAGTCAGCCATTGCACAGTGAAGATGTAATCTAAAGGAAAATCTTAATTGCTGCTCAGCTGATAGTTATTTCAGAGTCTATATACGAATTTAAACAATATCCTTCGAGAGATTAATTGATCGTGATTCAATGAAATCATATGCACATATTGGAGACCATAAATTTCTGAAAATTCTGACTTGTTTCATAAGATCCCACTCTCCAAAGCCACTTGACAGGACATGAATTTATCACTATGATATCATCAAACCTAGCTGATTATGACCTGAGAAAATGCAATTGGTACAAATTAACCCCTTTGCGAGTACACCATTCACCACAGTTGCTAATATAAACTCCACGCTCCCAGGACTTACAAAGATGCTGTTTTTCAGCAAAGACGCTGATAAATCCCAGAGGACTGGCAGAGGCTGCATTACTGCCAGGATGCAAAATAGATTTACCACCTTGTTGTTTTCTACACTAACTAAACTGGTTGTGGCCCTGTTTGTGGGCAAAATCTGCTGCTCCACTGAAGGCAATCGAGCTCTTGTGTGTCTCAACAGACTCACAAGATTCACTCAACAGAACAGCCAGGTTCAATTATTGTTTGATTTGTTAGAGCATAAAATACCAGTTTCTATTTTTTCCTCGTATTTCTAACATCTCATATTTCTAACATTCTAACCTACCTTTCCTTTTCTAATCCCTTTATTAGTGTATGTCACATATTTACAACACACATTGGTGTGAGAGATGCCTAAGAGTCATCATTATTCAGCACGTTATTCTCGTGCTGTTTGTTCATTCCACACAGACCTGTCTTCTGACTCTACTCTGTCCTCGTATTTTACCAAGCACGCAGATTTGTGCGATAACAACTCATCAAAGTCTTCATTACTTCATACATAGTCTTTCCTTCCTCTACTCATTCACCTCATTTCTCATTATCCATAAATAATATTAAGAGACTTATCTTTCAGCTTTCTTCCTCTTTTTTTATTCGTCATATTTTACAAGCCACACACATTTACAGTATGCGATGAAGACTCATAAGCCTCATTATTTGACATTTATCTGTATTGAACGGCCTTTGCAATCCTTTAGATTTTAAATATTCTAAACCTGCCTCCGTGTTGCTACATTTGTCCTCTTTATTTACTGTCTTTTTATTACCTACTCTAAACTGAAGAGTTTTCCACTCTCTGGCCTCTTCTTGAATTACCAGCACCTACTAAATTTCTGACTGTTTGATCAGAATTAGTTTTAATTTTTGCATTTACTGCAGGTATGAAAACACTTTTTTTCAGCTACTTTATGAGCAGCACTAAACTCAAAGGCTCGGGGAGGTAACAACCAACCTTCCAGTTTGCAGCAGGTTCTCTCTCCTCTCCCAGTGCCCTGACAGCTCACAAAGCGGACGGCTGTGCCTGGAGGCATGCTGGCATCCACGTTCCCTGCAGCTTTGCCGCTTGCAGAAGACCTCACTTAATTCCTTTCCTTACCGGAGCTTTTAGAGCATGTTCCCTGCAGTGATGTCACTTCATACTCAGCTGCCACTTCACGCTTCCTTGCTTCAACATTCGCCCTCTTTCCAGATGAGCTGTGGACCTTGCTACCACTCACGGCTTTTCTTAATTTTAACAGAGAAACCTCTGTCTTTCCTTCTGCCTCCTCAATGTGCTGTATGTCCCTCTGAGATTTATTCTACATACTTGTGACCAGCCTACTTTTCTTTCTCGTGGGGGATAACTACTCATACTACTCGTCCAACAGTCACCTACTTGCAACGATTGCATAATCTTGGACTAAGGCTGTACAAGTTGTTTTAACTTGAAAGTAAGTGCAAAAATGTCTTTTCTAATTTGGTGGAGCTGGGAAGGAACATGTCCCTGATAAGCTGCCTTAGTGTTTTCAAATGCATTAAAAATGTTTCTAGTCCCCTGGCAAGCTGTACTAAATCTGCAACTCCAGAGGGAGCAGTTGGCTTTTTGAGAGAAAGCAGATTCCCACGGGTTGCAGGTGGCCTAAAAGAAGTAGGATTTCTCTCTCAGTGCTTCATGGGTCATTCCACGTGTAACTGAGGATCTCAGCCCTGTGGGTCTCAGCTCTCTGCTGTCAGGCAGTTTATTTGACATCTCTAATTTAAAATATAAACAGAAGTTTACAATTCTAGATGCATTCTTTCACTACTTGTAAAGCATTTTATTATTCCACTGCCATTCTGCCTTGCTCTGCTGCTACTTATCTGCTATTTCTTTGTTTTTTTTTTCTTTTGTTTTGTGTGTTAAGTTTTCAATATTCTCTGAACACCTCAGGCTGAGACATTGAGACATTAGGCTCAGATGTGGAACTCTGTCAAGCAACTTGTGAATTCGCAAGTGTCACATTACCAGTAGATGTCATTTACTGTATTACATTTCTGATCAAAATCTTCAATCAGAGAAATTAAGCTAAAGGCTAGTAAGGTACATTCATTTCTTCCTGCTGACAATGTTGCTGTAAGCAGCCTTTGAAGGGTAATTAATTCAGAACCATACACTGGACCCTTTTTGTAGGCAATTTGCAGCGAGTCAAATAGTTTGCCAGCAGCATGCATTAAAAATACTCAGCAAAGAAACAAGCTAAAAATCTTACTGAGAACAGAAGTTGATAAAAACATCATAATCTGCTACACTCTGCTACATGCAGCAGGTCAAAACCATTGAGGATGTAAGCAAGTACATTTCCATTTATTCAGAACGCATCTAATCTGCCTTTCAGCATGTCACAGTTTAAGTTGGGAGTTTGCAAAAACCCAGTACAAATGACACAGCTGTGACATAATAAAAAGCAAATTATGTTTTGAAAACATTCAGCTCCTTAACATTAATTTTGGTGCAGTATTTAGCCATGGTTCAACGCAACGTTCTCACTTGGCCCTTCTTAAGCCAAATGCTTAAATATTAGATCTAAGCTGAAGTCTAAGACGCAAATGCAAAAGGATAGATGTCCCAGCAGTTGTTGTTACAATTAATTTTCTTATTTCAGATGATAATGAAAAAGCCAGAATATGTTAGAGACTGAAAACTTTTAGTCTGAGAGACAGAGATAATCTTTGCCATTCTTTTGCTAGCTTTCCCAAATATATTCACATCTCCCTGGCTTTATTACAGTAAGATTCATGCAAACATCACACATATTGGAGCTCCACTGACCTATGGTACAGTAAAAATCTTCACAATGTCATTTGAATCAAGAATACTGAAAAAATTGGATAGATGTTTCTTCCTTAATCCTCCTACTGGTCTCAGAGACAAAGGAAAGAGAAAAAAAAAAGAGCCAGAAAAGACTTTTCAAAACTTGAGCACCAGTGGGAATGGATATCAGTGCTCCGAAATAAATGAATTTCATCCAATTTCAACTATTTCAACTGAACCTTCAAACATTTCTTGTTGAACCACCAATGCTATAAAATAAATGGGATTGCAGGCAGCCATGAGTTAGTATCGTCTGTCTGGACACAACCTTTTCAGCAATAGCTGAAAGGAGATTAAACCCCCCCAAGCATTCTTTGGTCTCTACCAGATAGGCAGGATCACAGATTTCTGATTTTTTTATTTTATCTTACTATAGTAATAGTTGTCTTTCTGTATTTCTTTCAATAATCTTAATTCCCAGAAGAATAGACACTAGATGACAGTCAGATTGACAATGTCAGAGGAAGATTTCTGAACAGAGGCAGCACAGCGAAGCTATTGCCTCCTTCTGAGACTCTGCGTATCTCTCATCCTTGAGGAAAATTCTGGCAGTTTTTAATAATATTTGACTTATGGATGAGCAATTTTTCATCAGCCTGGAAGACTTGAGGATCAAGCTAAGTGTGGACTGATGAACTCCTCAGGGTGCCCAGTACACTGCAGATTACTGTTGACAAAACCCAGGAGATATAGCACAGCACAAGTCTCCAGGCACTGCCTTGATCCCAAAGATACAGCCAGCCTCCTCTGAATTCCAATGATCTTCCCACCAAACTAACTAGGAATTTCTCTACAGTGGGAGGAAATGGTATCTGGGGTGGGAACAAAGCACCAATGCAAGTACCAGTCGTATTCCCCAGTAGTATAAAGCATCAAACCACAGTGAGGGTGGGTGCTGCTCACACACGAGCCTTTGCTGCTCTTCATTCTTCAAAGACACGGCAGATATCAGGGTAAAGAAATGAAATACTCAGAAAAAAGCTTTTAAATCCAAGTTAAATCCCATCAATGATAGCTTTAAAAGATCAGTTCCTTATATCTATAAAAGCACGTTGATGGGATTATGTGCAATCTGGCTGCTAACATTTGCAGTGTCACAGAACACTGTACGGGCGACTTGAATGCTCACCTCCTCTCTGAAAACACCTCCCCATGAGGCATTCTGACGAGGAAAATCTTTGACTGGTGCCTTTTGGCTTAAATTGCAGCGAGCTCTGCCGTGGCAGATCCAGCCAAGGTGCTTGCACCAGGAGCAGTGGCACTGCTCACCAGTAAGACCTGCCACTGGGGCTGGGGCTTTCCATGGAGTTCATTTCCATGCTCTATTATTCTACATATTTACAACATCCTGTTTCATTATTAATAGTGATTAAATGTTTAGGTACTTCAGGATCAATAAAGACCCTGTTTACATATTTACTTTATTAAAAATTAATAAGTTCCAAAGAGAAAGTGCATTGAATTTGAGCACAGCTATGGAATGAAGTTGAGGTTGTAACCTAAGTGTTATGTACTGTACTGTGAAAATAAAAAAATCTTATGTCCTTGTTACCGGAACACGGTTTATCTAATGCACAGGCCTAGTTGACAGGGTAATGGTTAGGTGATGTGGATGATTTGTGGATCTCTTTGTCAGCGTCTGAGTTATAGCTTCCCAGGTGAACTACAGCATAAAAACTTACGTGCCCCTATATTTCAAATGTTCAAGAAAATACGTGTTACCAGGTTTTCAGAGTAAGCAAGCAGCCCTTTCCTACTGCACAGCCTTCTCCTGTTAAAGGGCAAGCCAACAGGCACTCTGAGATCACTCTACTCTTTGCACGACAGCTTCAGAGTAACCCAGTGGCATGGAACGGTAAACTCCACACTGTCACTCCATCAACATGTAGGAAAATCCAAGAAGTCTGTTCATTAAGTAGCTGGATTATATCTCAGTGACACATGTTTAATTTATTACACTGTAAATACCAATCAAATTCTATTGGGGGACTGAATACAACACATGTGAATCCAACTCGTCCTTCTGCTTCCTGCCATTATATTTATCAAGAGAATAAAGAGCTGAACTTCCCCCCCCCGCCCTTATTTACAGCTCTACCTTCCACAACAGTCAAAGTCTTACTAGTAAGAGTAGCAGAGTTTGTTGTTGTGACACTTTTATGAACTAGACAGGTAGTGATGAGAATCTGATAAAACACTCAGTTGCTTGGGACTTAAACATTGCTATCTTTTTAATATTTTTTGATCACCAGTGAAGAACTCCCAGCAATGCTGTTTTTTTCCCAGTTAAATGATTTCATTGCAGTTCTCAATATTCAGATAAGTCTTTTGTTGAAAAGAAAACTCACCTGCTCTCAAATGAGACATCTCCTGGGATTACATGAGTACTTTCCTTCCCAATAAGGAATCTGATTCGATCATAAAAGAGCCTTGGAGGATGCTGGGAGAAAGGCGGTTGGCTGTGCTGAATAAGGTCCAGGGGATCAGGAGAACCCTGGCAGAGAGGACTTGCATAACAGTTGCTTTGCTGACAACAGTCGGGGTCTACACAGTCTGTCAAGCCATCTAAAATGGAGAGAATGGAAAGTTCAGGAAATTGAGTGATTCTGAGAATAAAGCACCGCGTTTACTACTGGAGAGCACAGGAGGTATTGCATCAGTTGGAAGGCACGCTAATTATGACACATTCCAATTCAATAAAGCATTAACATACACGCCTAGTCCAAGGAGGGGTATTTCTCTCTAGTCATTAACACTGTATCACTTCATAAAATCCCCATACAACAATGAGAACATAGAACCTACAAACTAAGCGAATAGGGAAGAGCAGGATTTTCATCACTGCGGAACAGGCAGGAGAAGAAAATCACTGTGCAAGACTTGTTAGTCCAACGGGTGCTTCATCCACACTGTGCAGCTGGTAGTAAAATAAGGTATTTGTTACAGTTGTCTGACTTCTATTTTAAGCCCTACAATAGTTTTATTAATGCTTTAGGATGTTTACTTTTCATTTATTGGCTGCTATATTAGAATGATCTAAAAAAAGGCAGTAGCATGAATATAACCCTCTCGTAGTGGGTGATACACAAATACACACCCTGATACAGGTTTTATTCCAGGGACTCTTCTCCACAGATGTTTGCACCAGGAAAGCAAATTTGGAAAGTGAAGAATAAACCTATTCCTCCTCCCTCCAAATTCAAGTATGAGAGATAGGAGAAGTAATTGACTTCTTTCAAAAGCCTGCATTTCTTCACGGACAAACTGGCAACAACATTGTGGGTGAAATTCATTTACTTAAATGCCCAAAGCTTATGATGAAAAGCGAAGCGACGAAGTGCATCTAAATTAAGCACCTAAATAAAACTTAAAATTGGGCTATTGACATATAATTGCTTCGATCAGCAGCTTAGACGTCCAAATTGCCTAAATTACATACTCAACCAGAAAGGGATTTAATAAGGTACGGTAAAATACCCAACTATCTTCTTAAACATCCATTTTATGACTTAGCAGTTGCTAACTTGCTTGGATTGACAAGCACGCTAGCGCATATAAAGCAAGGTTAAGGCATCGCATCCTTCAGCAAAGACATCCCTTTGTATTTTTAACAAGGTCAGGCTCAATAAATGTGGAGTCATCATATCACTGTATGGATTTCCCTTGTGTTAAAATCAGAATGCTATAGGATCAACATACTGTCAGATATTTTCACTTCATGCTTTGACTTTTCATGCTCTGCTCATACCAATGCTTTGGTGCCTATAAAACCGTACATCCTCAGGGCAAACTGCGTTATCGGGGAAGCTGCTGTAGTTTTGCCATTGACTTTAATGGGTGTGAGACCAGCCTTCTCAACAGAGCACACTGCACAGTGTGAACACTCAGTAAATAACAGCATAAAATATTCACTTTGAAAAGAAAGCAAAAGCCCTTCTACAGAACAAACAAGTTTAATGGAATGGGCTTTCCTGGGATCTGAAAATCCTTGCTTGACCTTGAGCAGGGTAGTTGCTTAGCTAAGCAAAAAATATTAACAATTCTGTTCTACAGCAATAGGGAAATCAGATAGAGCAGGCAAGTTTTTGTGATAATGAGCTAAAGGCAACTGTAGATACCTCTCAACAATAATCTAAGACCCTCAGATCCAGTAAAGCTGGCATGGCTACAGGTCAGTACACACGTTCCACATTCCCCCTGTTCTGGAGACAACAGGCATTTACCAGTGGTAGGAGAAGAAATTCACAGGGCAACATTGAGTTTATTCACTTTGAGTGTAGCAGTCACTTTATACTCAGGAAAACCTAGAAAGCTATTGAAATCTGCTAGGCAATCAGTATGCTGAAACTGTATGAGGCCTCCGGCCTAAATAAAGCCACATGGGATATGGATGGAGGAGTTCACGATATGAACCAGAGGGGTTTTCAACTTGTGCTCTGATGAAAAAATGAAAGAAAACACTCTATATTCTTAATATAGAACTGAAAAGCGTCAAATTACTAGTAGACTCTCATTCTCCAAGACTAGAAATATTAAAGAATTCCACCAGACTTCAGAAGATGATAAAGAACCTTAAATCTCTTGATTTTGCTTTATACTGGTGAAGATCCCTGCAGAAGGCCCTGATGTGGTTTGGCATAGCCATTCAGGGCTCGTCTCTGCTGGTGGAATGGTTATGGCAATGACAAGATTTGTTGAAAGAGTCAAGGTACTTTCTGGAAGGTACTAATTTCTGCAACCTTACTATTGTCTACCTGGGAAACTTGAGATTGGTCTGGCAGAGTAAACACTAATCAGAGAAAAGGCACACTTATTTCAGAATAACAGTATCCGTGGGGAAGCTATTTTGGAGTAATTTATTCCACAGTAGCTCTTCTGATTAATTTTTTCCTTGTCAACAAGCCATTAGATGTGGGAACTGAGCTGACCTGATTCTCTCATTTATGTAAGAAATAAAAGAGAAAAGTCACGGAAATATTAGTACATGAAGATTTGCTTAGACAAGAAATAGCTATAAAAATAGCAATTAAATGCTTTGCTTTCTCTAATAGAATCCTCATTCTTCTCTGCTTTGGTCAACAGATTACATGCCTGGCAACGAGCACTGTGCATTCGTGCTGCCCACAGAAAGGAACCAAGTAAAAGGAAAACAGGTTTCCATCTTCCAGTTTCACTCAGATTTCATTTTTTCTTTGCAGTTTACTTGTCAGCAAAGTGACTCTGATCAACTCTGGTTAATGGGAGTTATTTTGGTTTGCATTACTTGCACCTGGTTTTATTTGTCTCTCCAGGCTCTCAGGACTACAAAAGGGTGGGTTTCCCCATGAGCAGGGGTGGGAAGCTCCAGAAGCACGTCTGAATGACTATGAGAATGGTATTTATCCTAACAGTACCATGAATGTATGAAGCGTTGGAAAGACCAGGGGCATCTTACAGCCTTGGGAGCAAATGCTTCAAAGCTGTCAGAAGAAGAAATTCTAACCAAAAAAACCCCACCAATCCACAGTAGGAGTCTT
>WEIS01048420.1:19588-33630 GCA_013389965.1 Todus mexicanus
CTAGGTTAGGGATTATTATTCATGTTTTCTCTTTCTTTCATGCTGTATTTATTTTTTTTGGCATTTTAAAAATATTTTCAATGATTTCAACCTCCCATCTCAACCTGCAGAATGAAAGCAAAGGAAGATGCTGAGCTCAGAGAAGATGCTCCATCAGCAGTGAGGCAGGAGGTGCAGCAGCACCAGCTCCTCTAGGGACACTTCACACCGCATATTTGACTCAAGACACTAGGTGTATATATTAAAGAATTATTAACTAAAATTGCCTGAATAATGCAACTTCTAGCTTTTTTCCAAACAATCAAACGAAATTTAGGAAAGAAATCAACTTGGATAAAACTGAAAAATATTTTTCACACTTCGTGTTGAAGTAAAAACTAAAACACTTATTTCGGGGCCAAAATAAAATGTTTATTCTACTTTAGGCTCATTTAAGAATTAGGTTTAACTTAGACCATTCAAATGAAAAAAACCCAAACCTAAACCCCAACCCTAAACCCCTGAAAGAATCACGCTGTAATTCACCGTGATACCCATTAGAATGAACCAGGTAGACCAAACCGGTATAGAATCCCAAGTTACATATGGATGCAGTTTATGATAACACAAATCATATTAGTAAGTACATGTGAGGATAACATTTTCAACAAGCCAATCCATTTGAAATGAGATTTTTAATCCAGGGGAATAACCCAAAAAACCAAATAAATCTTGTTTATAAACGATAACATCTAACTCGTTGACTTGAAAATGCTACAGATACACGAGTCAATTCTCAACCAGTGGTCACATGTGGAAGTTTTGGTATCAGGAACCGACTATTAAAAAACTCGTGTTAAAAAAGGGTTTCTTTTAAATCTCAGAAGTCAAGAGTCAGGAGTATGGATAAACTACTATAAGCAGCAGAAACTATTTCATACAGCAGAGGAGACTGTGCACAAGGTTTTACTGTCACTTACCCCAAAATGCACCACAGCATAGGTGCAGACTAACGTGGTACCGAGGTGTAAATGATCTTGGTTTGCTATTAGCATTTTTAGATTTATTTTATATCAAAGGCAGACAGGCACCTTCACAGTGCACTACACATTATGTAATTAAGTGAGTCAACTTTTGATGAGTTTGAGGTTATGGTTTCACATCTTCCAGGTACCTTGTTTTGTATGAAAGGGATAATGATGAACTGAGATTTTTTGGTTTTGCAAGTAAATTAGACAATTAAAATATTTCTAACCTTAGTGCTAAAACAGAATTCACAAAGACTGACTTGAGGATAAAAAGCACTTCATAGCACTCTTACATAATTTAAATGACCTCAAAGCAAAGGCAGAGCATGCCAAAACAAGTTGCTCTGTTTTCAGTCACACAGCTCCTCTCTGCATTGCCACAGCTCATGGAGTTAGGACAAGACTTTCCCATTTCCTTACTGGGAAAGGGATCAGGAAGCTTTCTATAGGGAATGATACTAATATTTACAGTGTCAGAGATTCGTGTCAATGGAATCACACAATGTTTTCCATCAAACAAAATGTATTTTCTTGCTTATACATTTATATATATATATATTTTTCTTATTTAATATGATGTCAAAAAAGCCATGAGGGTAATGAAATTGCCTCCTCAGCTACATTAACTCCTCAGTTCAGGTCACTGGTAAGGGAAGCAAAGAACAAAGCCGTTCTAATTTCGGCAGCAGTGGCTTCCCCAGCTCACTAGTGCAGCATACAGAAACTTCCAAAGTGGTTTCTTTTCTATTAAACCACCGAGGCACTTTATTAGCTGGCTATGGGAACAACAAACTCAAACCCTACCTCCCATGCAACTGGGTTAGTTATTTTAAGAAACCACCCACTACCATTAGGTTCTGGCAAGCAAAACGTAAATAGTAATAATACTTAACGTTGCTATTCTCTTTAAATTTAATTAAAAGAGCAGAATTCTCAGCCCCTCAAGATTTTATCACACGTGAAGACACTACTAAAGTTAACTACAAATGATCTGAAGTTTTATCGTTAATACCAAATCCAGATACTACAAGAAGCTGAGCATATGCTCATATGGTTCACGCATGTACATGGACATGTACTTCCATGTACGACGAGAAGCAATGTTTTTAAACTAGAGGAGGGTAGATTTAGATTGGATGGTAGGAAGAAGTTTTTTATCATGAGGGTGGTGGAACAATGGAACAAGTTGCCCAGGAGGGTGGTGGAGTCCCTGTCCCTGGAGACATTCCAGGTCAGGCTCGAAGCGGTTCTGAGCAACCTGCTCTAGTTGAGGATGTCCCTGCTTACTGCAGGAACGTTGGACTAGATGACCTTTAGAGGTCCCTTCCAATCCAATCCAATCCAATCCAATCCAATCCAATCCAATCCAATCCAATCCAATCCAATCCAATGCATTCTATGATTCTACGTATGCAGGTATACTCACAAATCGTGGAATTACAGTGCGGCTTGGGTTGGAAGGGATCTAAAAAATCATCTAGTTCCAACCCCTGTTCCAAACACACACGCTAATAGATGTACTTGCTTTGTCAAATGAAAATCAAACCCATCTCTGAGCAATGTACTATACTTAGTATAAACAATATCAGTGACCTTCATTTTCTGCGCTGCAGAGCAAGCCAGTGGTGTGTGTGGAAGCCCTCTCCCTCTCCCTCTGTACTGATCTCAAGCCAGAGATGGAGCTGTAAGAACTACATCCAGAACATTCCCACAAAAAGCAAAAAATGGGTTTCAAGTTTCTCCTTGCAGGAAGCAGGTTTTGTTCTCTCAACTCCTTATGCTGTACAACCTAAAAAACTCAACACCGTAACTCCCAGCACTTCCAGAATTTGAGCTTTCCAGCACACTCACGTGATCAATTGCTCAATACTATTGTTGTTTGTGGGAAAAAAAAAAAAAAGAAGAAGAAGAATCCACAGGAGTCTTCAACTTACATTTGCTTGCTTTCTTTTACAGATCTCAAATAAGCATTAAACAACGCCTGGGCTGACTTGTTTCACCACGGGCCCAGTTAAGTCCAATTAGGGCTGCCAGGAATCTAAGCAACTGGAATCAGAGTAACTTCAGAAGAGACTAAGCAGTAGTAACCGTCGTGAGTCTCTAACGCTTATTCATATGCATTAATCCACATTTTTCTCAATTTTTAGCTGTAATACACAGCACGCAGCAGACAGTGAGGCTGCTAACAGGGAACACCAGTGTTTCTGTAAGGACATTGGAAACCCACCGGGGTGCCTATGGAAAGGTTGCAGAACTTTTTATCCAGTGAATACTGGAGGCATTTGGCCTTCCACACACAGGAAAATGCAGATATGTCAGGGTATGATTTTCAGAAACTGTAAGTACCCCCAGGGAGCCCTCACTGCTCAGCGACAATGAAAACCATTCCCATCAGTATTATTTATATTGTGTAATAATAGCATATTACTTATATATGGACTCAATATCTCTGTGATGGATAGGTTATTAAAATGCCAATGGATGGGTCAGAAATACATCAATATTTTAGCAGCACTGGTTATCAACCCAAGGCTATGCTGACTCATATATTTTCCTGTGCTTGGAAAAGCTTGGAGAGAGCTACAATAACTGTCTGAAGTGACTGAAGGGATATTTGGAAGAGAATTCAAATCTTGTAGTAAATAGTATTTTCCTTAAAAACAAACAGTGAAGATTGATTCATGAAAGCAAAAGAAAACGATGAAAAGGGATCCAGGCAAATTTAAAAGAGAGATCCATATCCAAGAAATTAATGGGAGTGTCAGGCTGCAACTTTCAGCTGAAGACAAAGACGTGAGTGTGCAGCAGCAATGTAAATCCATGGCAGAATAGCAGGTGAACTGGGGCTTGGCAGGCTGGGAAGGATGACCTGGGAGGTCCCAGTGCAGTGTCTCTGCCTCCTTGCACCCAGGACACAGGCACTTGTCTGCACACAACCTGGAAGAGCTTCCACGCAATCTCCTGGATCTTGTGAAGCTACCAAATGAGTTCAAAGTAATGGCAGGACAGGAGAAAATGACCTGCTCGGATGAGCTGAATTGGTGATCTTACAAACTGCAAATGAAATCACGTCAGTCATGACAACGAAATGAGAATAAGAAATGGGGAATAATGTGCTGCTGAGGGAAGCCACGGCGAGTGAAAGGCCCCACTGCAAAGGATGTCTGCTTGACTTCTTGGCATTATTGAATGGCCATCACGCTGCTAACAGAGTACAGATGCACTCCGCAAGAGCAAGTGCAAACTGTGCTGTCATGCATCTGTTATAATGCTAAGACCTTTTCAATGGTATTTGTAGTGGTATTTGAACAGGTAAACATGCCCTTAAGTCTGCAAGTAGGAGAAAGCAAATGGAGAGTTATGAGACATGGAAGGGGAAAGGCAGTTATGGTACAGCCGGGGTGCAAGTACAGCACTTTATATACTAACTTATACTAATGGGGCTCTGAAAGAAATAGGACTCTCCCTGCTCAAGAAAATATTGCCGCACGTGTTTAACCGTAACACCACGGATAACTGCACTGACAGGGAACTCGGTGCTTCAGAAGCAGGATGCCTGCGAATATGCTAGTGACTTCCCTTTATATTAATATACTAGTCCTTAAAAAATGAACTCAAGACTTACTCCCTCCCAAAGCTTTTGTGCCGAAACTACAGATCAAATAACACTATCACTTCCTCATGCCAGTAAATGACATTATTCAGTCCCTACAGGTGGAACTAACAAAATATTTCATTTTCTGCCAAGTATTTGAATGTATCTTTATATAGTAAAAATCAGTTTTTCAGTCTCTGAAAGTACCGTATAACAAATCAATTGGAAATTACACAAAACTACCACTCTGCCAAACTCCTGACATTAGAGTTTGTTTGTAATAATAATTGTTCCACTTTACTACAGCTTTGTTTTTTGGTTGTGAATTTCTCCTAACGAACTCAAAGCACAAACCACCTCCTAAGGATTGAGATACAAACGCTTGATGGAAACACAACTGGAATAACTAAGACCTTTGCTAGGTGAGAATACACAACAGCACTAAATTAGGTCTAGAGCATATTTTCTTCGGCTGCGTGTCACTGGCTGAGCGTGATCAGATTCTAACAGCTTAGGAAGTCTACCTGTCAGCTGAGTTTCTGGAACTCAGCTCAGCACATGCTCTCAGCTCACCACAACTGCAGGCGAAAACTTTAATAGCTTCCACCTTTATGAACCTAATCCAGTTATGTAGCTTGATGGATGGTAACTTGTTATGCTACTGTAATATTCTCATCATCGAAGGCATAACCTCCCAGCAAAGAGGGCTTCACAGATAATGTCACGGATCCTTCCCAACGTCTGGTTTTTTCTGTTGTGCAAGTAGACGAAGCCCCAAACCAGGAGTCAGCTTCTGGTTTTGTATCAATCAAACCCTGGTATAACTTCAGTGACTTGAGGGGAATTTTTCTAATTTATCCTTATGCCAAGTCAGGTTTTATGAAGTTCGTATATAAGGAGAAGTAGTTTTAATAGGTAGATATAATTTTCTTTTCTTATATAAAAATGATTGTGAAGGAAACTTAATTACATTTAGCCCACCTGTAGTAGTCAGATCAATTAAATATTTCTCTCTGCACTTATCTCTAATTGTAATGTCAACAGAGCTGTCCTGGTCCATGTTATGTTGCCATTAAAAAGGAAAAAGAAAATTACTTTTAA
This sequence comes from Todus mexicanus, assembly GCA_013389965.1. NCBI lineage: Eukaryota > Metazoa > Chordata > Aves > Coraciiformes > Todidae > Todus > Todus mexicanus. Next base: position 25,292 of record WEIS01048420.1, read on the forward strand.
AACCTGCAGAGAAATGATGGTAACTGCCTGCCTTAAACTGACAAATCCAAGGAGATTTAGAGTTAAAACTGCCAACTCTTTCAATAACTCACTGTTATTGCAGAATATAAAGTACCCAAAATCACAATACAGGGCCAGTTTATACAAAGCCAGTTCACGGAGTGTATCTGAAAATGCTTTACATACATTACAGGCTAAGTAGGGGTTTTTTTCTGGACACATTTAAGAGTGCAGGCGAGTGAGTCAGTGGCTCAGACAGCAGGGGAGAGCACCAGACAGATGGGAGTGCACGCGGGGGGCAGCGATGCCAGCTGTGGGACCTTGTGTGAAAGGGATACACACCAGCGTAGGAGAGCAGAGCGAGTGGGCACAGAAATGGTTGTTGGATGTCTTGGAAATAAGTGAAAAAGGAAGGCTAAGAGAGGAGTAAGGTGATTTTGAATGGGGTTCAGAAATGAAGTAGCCTTTGCCAAAGGACAGCATGGTCTTAGAGCCCACAGGATGCAAAATCAGAAGGTCTCAAAATATACCTGTAAATGAGGAATCATCACTGAGTCAGAATGTTTCTATTGAGGTCTCACAGTGACCTCAGTTCTTGGCCCTAAATCAAGCTTCATTTATCAATGATCTAGAAGAAACCAGACAATCATTATAGGAAGGTTTGACACTACGGTGGGGTAGGAGATTTCACCCAAGACACTGAGATGGCCTGCAAGTCTATCACAATAAGATAATATATACATATCAATACAGCTCAGTGTACCATCTAAGGAAAAAAAAAAATTAACTGTGCTTGGGGCAGATGTACTCGCAGGCTGAATGAGAAAGCTGCACAGCTCCGAGTATGGGGCCAAGCTGTAAAGGATGGTCCTAAGTAAGGAAGAGGAAAGCAATAGTCCTTCTTGACAGTCCAGTAAGTGAGTATTCCTAAAAGAGATAGGAAAAATAATTAACTCTGAGAACTATTAGTGAGGAATGTTGTGACTTTTCTCCACTGGTAACTTTGAAATAGAGTCTGGATAAAGTCCAGCCTGGATAGAGTTTGAAATAGAGTCTGGATTTGAGGTAGAGTCTGGATGTTTTTCCAGGAAAAAAACCAACGCACTAGCTTGTGTATTTGAATGAATCACTGGAAAGGAGGGAGAGACTAACTTAAAGAACTACATTTTTCCCAGCAACCCCCAAACTTACGCAGCCTTAGAATGAATCAAGACTACAGAGGTCTGGGATGATAGGTATGGCACATACATAACTTTGCCTTGAATGACGTCTAGCACAAGGGTCTGTGCCCTCACTGCACTGCTTCAGACGAAGCCAGTGGAACGACTCTCTTGAGCAAAGAGACAAACTTTGACATTCTCTGATAAACAAAAAAAAAAAAGAAAAGAAAACACATAGATTCAAAGGCCAATCATGGCTGTGACAAATAAACAGAGAGATATGAATTATGTATCATACCTCCATCATTGTCCAGGTTATCTCCACACACCATTTCCATGACAACGTTACATCCCGAGCCACTCCAGCCCACTTGACAAACACAGTGCCATCCATTCTGATCAAGAGTGCACCTCCCGTTTCCATAACAGAGACCTGGGCAGCCATCTAGAAAAGAAAATGTAAAGAAGCCTTCATGGAGGATTTTTCCTCTGTTCTTTTACAGTTGCAATTATTCTTTAACATTCTTTCATACGGTATTATACCTGTCACCTTCAAATGATCACATCTCCCTTGCAAGCCGTTCATATTTTTGGCCAAATATAGAAAAATTCCCATCCTAGTCCCTCTCTTTGCCTGCCCTAAAGTCTTTTCTCTGTGAGGAATGAGGATTTTTTTTAGTACGTAACATTTTGCATGCAGGAAAAAAGTGAATAAGCTTCTAAGATATTTAACAGTCTGCCGTGTCCAGCTCTTTCTCTGCCTATTGAAAAATAAGTCGTAGATCACAAAGGACTGTATAAACAGAATCCAAGTTTATATCAAAGATATACATGGAAAATGTTGTTTAAATGACAAACTGGCATTTGTGGACATAATCCTACAGCACATTGCAGGGAGTGGAGGTGATCTTTTGGTTCTGTTCATAAATACTCAGCTGACTAGGAAAAAGCCAATTTGATTTATGCTACAGTACAACTCTTTCCACAGAAGGCAAACAAAGGAGCATTTCCTCCCAATGCCCAGTTCCAGTTCCTTCACATTACAGTCATTTCAAACATGAGAAACACTTGCCCCTTTAGTGACTCTGATTCTAGATCAAAACTGCAACAACGACTGTAGCACCCTCTGGATTCCATACTTCTAAGCTCTGAATCAATACTAATTTGGATACTCTCTGTTAGACCTCTTGCCTGTAAGAGTGAAAGAGGAATTGTCTCTTGGACGTCTACACTCATGTCCATCTGTTTGTATAGTTTAGTGCCAGCTCAGACATTTGTCAGATCCTCGCCATGTTACACATGGAGCCAAAGGACAACAAATAAAGCTCAGCAATAAGCTTCACAGTGCAAGTGGCATCCCTTCTACGAGGGCTCCTTTCTTTTTCCCAGCGTGGACATAGAGGAGCTGAAACCACTTCTGTACTTGATGGTGAACATCAACACTTAGGTGTCATCAGAAATATATATATTTTTTGAGGCAAAAAGAAGGAGCCGCAGTCTGCACATGTGTTTGGCAGCTCCCAGCTGCTCCAAAAGGACTTTGGAGGAGTCATCTAGAGTCAGAGAACCTGTATGACTGGTCTGCCAAGTTGTGACTTGCAGCCCAGCACGCAGCGTATTTCCTGGCGACTTTACACCAGACACATCACCTCTCTCCTTTGCACCCTTGGTGCAGTTTATCAGTCGCATCTGCAAACAGAGGGATGGGACAGTCTGATGCCCTTGCTCAGGAGAGCTTCAATGGGTGGCATCATTTTCTCACACTGGAATTCTGGAAGTTGCTGCTCTAAACCAGCATGAGGTTGGCAGCCACCAGATATATTAAAGACAATTATCTGCCCCTCTTGGGGAGCTGAAGGAAAAGGTAGAATGTGGGAACTGTTCTGGGTAGTGGGGATGTTTTTCCACTTTAATTCACTGTCCTACTGAGCTAACTCATTTCTTGTATATGATTAGATTTTGCTGCTCTGTGCAGTTATCCTCTAAGACTATAACCATAATCAAACGAATGCCTGCATTTATTATTATCTTGTTCTGAAGAAAAAAAATAATAAATAGAAATGAAACAGCCAGGTCTTTTGGGAATATTTGTGAGTTTGCTGTTTCAGCTGGCAGCATTTTTGCGAGGGGTAGCGTGCATCGCTGCTCTACTCAGCATAGCTGGGGTTGAGGGACCACTGTCAAACCTAGAGAAGGTACTTGTGCTGCCATGAATGAGCAGGACCTGCGGCAAGGCACGGAAATCAAATGAACAGCACCAGGCACGAAACAACATAAAATTTCACTTTTGTATGGAATGATTTGAAGAGAACCATATCACACCTAGCATAGACAGCTGTTAGAAAAGTGTACTTCTCTATCGAGAGGGACTTGCCACAAATGACAAAAGAAAAGAAATATTTTGTTCTCATGGAAGACAGGATCCACACAACATTTTTTGAGCAAGTCCTCAGCTCCGTCATGACTTTGGAACAGTAAGCGAGAACAAAAAACTGATTTGCCTTACAGAGCACATCAGATGGCCACATCAAACATGCTTACACTAGTACAACTTTGCAAGTGAGCTAAGCACATTATTTGCTAAACCCTGCATTTTATTCTGTAAATCTCTGTCTCTCTCTCTGTGTATCTATATATCTGTATCTCCACAAATAAATGTTTTATCTGTGCTGGCAACTTAGCAGTACAGAATCTCAGACAAAACAGGTAACACAAAACATTCCATCCCCAATACTTTTGTGCCTTTCCATTATTCTTTCACAATGCTGATACAAAAAACTTACCTCGAACAGCATCTAAGTAGTGAGCTTAAAAAAGAAAAGAACAAAACTGAGATGGATTGAAGTTTCGTACCCAAATGAAAATATAGACACCATTTGCTTATGGCTGGCCACCTCTTGGTTAGATATAAAGTCTCTCCTTACTGCAGTCAGACCTGTTCCTGCTACTGTGATCACGACACATTGTGTGTGTGATTGCTCTCTGGTTGATGATAAGCATGCAGAGAGGACAGCTTGGGTCACTCCTGGCAGTGCCTACAATGGGAAGAGTCCTTTTCTGGATTTGCTCTACACAGTATTTAGAAAATGAGGCCATTCCTCCTTCACAAGTCCAATTCTTGATTTAGGAAACCTGCTTTAGTGAATTCTAGAGCCAGCGAGTGAGTTCTTTTAAAATGGTCAAGATAAAGGTAAAACATTCTGGTGGGGTTTTTTCAGGAAGTAAGCACGAGAGCTTATACTGTTTACCTCTAAAAATTAGATAGCCTGTTATTATAAACCATTGAAATGTTTATGAATAACCTTGCTTTGGGACATTTTAGGAAGAAAAGCTATTAGACTTTGCAAAAATCAGTTGTATTTCATTAAAAATACAATCATTACAGCTGTATAGCAATGACTTCTAAAAAGATTTGAAAGCTTTACCTTATTAGGTATATTGTTAGAAACCAGCTAGAGAAAAATCACCTCTGGTAATAAGTAAAATATGTAAAACCTCAGACATGAAGGCAGGAGATTTAACACAAGAATTACTTAAGCTGAACAATAGCTTCACTCCCCCACTCCTTCTATTTCACAAACATTTTTCCCTTCTTGACTCAAAGTTCCGACGTGAACACAACCCAAAGATATGTTAGGACTGAGATATCATTTGTGTGTTCCTGCGTTTTCTGACAAATTAATTTATCAGTATTACTTCTTCTAAAGAGAAAGCTGCACTGAGATGCTATGCTGTGGGACAAGCAGGGTGCACCACCAGTGCAGAGACACTTTTTTATATCTGGCCTCATTCTGGGTCTCTTTTTCCAAAATGACTTGTATCAGCTCGATGGCTACAGTAGTTCTTTGTGTAACTGGTTAAGATATTATGCATTTTATTTCTCAATGTACAAAAGCTCCTTACCAATGGTGCAGTGGTCCCCTTCCCATCCAGGGCTGCACTCACACTTCCCGTCCTTGCACTGGCCGTGCTCAGCACAGTGAGAGTGGCAGGTACGTTCTTCACAGGTTGGTCCCACCCAGCCCTCTTCGCACTGGCATATCCCTCTGGAGCAGACACCGTGGCTGCCACAGTCCAGGGTACAGAGCTCTGCAGAGGATTACAAAAATACATCATGTGAACCAGCAGTTCCCTGCTGCAAATAGACTTTGCACTGATATTGAATTTCACCACTTCTATACTAATATCACTCATCAATTGGATAAAATCTGGGATTTCACCACCCAGTTTTGACCTTACACAATCTGGTTGCCTCCTTCTTTAGCCGTTACTTGCAAGATCATTTATTTGATCATTTATTTGACTGCAAAAATGTTGGCTTCACATATGGTAGGACAATTGGGTCTAAAACAAACAATGACACTAAAAAGCCTGTATCTTTGGAATGATTTCATCTGAGGCCTTTAATAACAGCACGCCAGGTCTGTTCCCAGGTATCATTGGCTCAGCTCTGAAATTTATTGTAAACTCAAATATTGCAAGAGAGCTGAACCAAAGGATGAAGTTGCACATCAGATACAGAGAATCAAAAGTCTTTGAAATATCCAGACATTTGTAGTGATGACAAAATGACCTTTACGTCTAGTAAGAAGAGCCACCAGAAAGGTAACAATGAGAAAGAAGAGCCAGCACCCACAATGTAACTGGACACGCAGATCTGGCTAGTTCTAACATGGCTTTCAAGGATTAAAACTTCTTTTCCTTCCTGACTTTCCTGAGTCAACTGCTAAGAAGTGAGAGAAGCTGTTTCAGGAAGACAGGAGTACCTCCTTCATTGTGCTCAGAACAATTTCTCTACCTGGGCATTGCAGAACATCACTTGTGAAGTGGAATGAGAGTCCTGAATTGTTGCAATACATCACAATATGCCAATTGCAATTCTGCTTCCACTTAGACTAAAGTTGTTCTGTGAAAAGAATGGCTTCATTATAAAAAGGTTCTATGTAGTTTGAATTTATTTAGAATAATTAGTGTCAAGAGACAGAATTTGCTTGTTATTCTGCGATTAACCTGCCAGAGAAATGTTTCCTCCTTCTTCCTCTCGGAAGGCAGCTGATAGTACTACAAGTGTGAGCCAAATAACCGCGTCTGCTCTGATTTCAAATGTCAGTGTTACATATTTAGTTCTGGAAGATTCTTCCCTTGACATATTTTAAACAATGATCATTTAGATCTTGGAACTATTGTATATAAACATTCTCAAAAGCATTTGTAGTGACAAATGCTGTCACTGTAAACACCAAGCAAAGTTTTGAAAGTTTAAATTGAAATCTTATCAGTTCCACTCATTTCAACACCAAGGAAGAAGCAGCACAGAGATGGAACTGCTCAGTGACTGTCTTGGGTTTGAGTCTAGCCTTTGCTTTTGTTAATAGCTGGGGTGATGGCACAGAGAGCTATTGAAAGAATTGATGAGTGACAAACTGGAAGAGCATGGTCAAACTCCAGTCCACTTTCAGAAGCAGAAAGCATGGTAAAGAACCCAAAATAAAATTCAAGAAAAGCAACCGTGCAGTACTGTTCTGAGGAGCTCAAAATCAGCTACATAAATAAAAATTAATTCTACTACTCCAGACAGGGACTTGTGTTACACTAGACTACAACAGAAACATAACTATCTGATGATACTCCTGTACAAGAGTATGTAAGACAAGAAAAGAGACTGCCGTGCTATATTCAGATGAAAATCTGTGTCGAGTCTGGGGCATCATCAGTTAGGAAGACTTGATTGCTGCCTGCTGATCATGTGTTAATCTAATGCTCCACACCTGCACCTACTGGGAAGGATTTCTTCCCCCTTGCTGCATAATATGGCTTGAGTTTTTTGTTTCATTACTGGTTTGTTCCTTGGAAACCTAGGACACGGCTCAGAGGACTACAGTTAGGACTTGCTCTGTGGTTTCCTTGGTACTGAAGTCACCCAATACTCTTATGATCAGGAAGCAAACTGATCCCACCAGATCTGGGATCACAAAAGAATCACCCCTAGGCCAGACTGACAGAGGACCACTGATATTATTTTAACCTATCTTTATGGTTTGGGGCATGAGTTAACTCCTTAGAATTAAATCTAATGAATTACCTGTTACTTCAAGGATTTCGGTTGCTAGAGGGATGCCTTTGATCTCTCCTGATCTTCTTCTAGTTCATGATAATTATCGCTTTTGGTATTTTACTGTAAGTGGCGAAGACTGTTAGTAGGATGTTAAGAAATATTCTGTAGTTTATGCTATGCTGGGCTAAGTGGAGTAGGTGGGGTTTTGACCCTTCTGGATTGAGTGTCTACTACTTATTTTTTTGCGGTAGCGATACATGGACCTTCTGATTACGTCAGCAGTTCTAGCAGCTCCCACTACTTCTCTATTTCTAAATAACTCAAAGATCAGCTTTGGAAAACCTTGAACACCCTCCCACACATGGCATGCACACCTGCCTTACCTCTGTCTGTCCACCCAGCAGGGTCTAATCACAACAAACTCTTCTTCCAACCAAATCAAAGGAATAGCAGCATGGAGCTGAAGGCAACGTGGACACATCCCTACCATATGGACAGAGATTTTGCACATATTTTTATTTCACAACCCCCAAATTAAATGGATCTTAAAGGGTCAAAAGTTTTTTGTTGTTTTCCCCATGTTTCACACAAGGCATACAAAGTTTAAACACTATTTAAGCTCCTAAATTCTATCAGATTAATGAAGTGGAGACAATAGATCATCTGTCTCATTTAAAAAAAAATAAAATCCTAGGCCAGTCAGTACATAGCCTTCACTCATAAAGCTCCTTTTTCTTTTCCCACATGGTATCACACATAGCCAAACTAATTTTCCTTTATTTTTTGCCTACTGGAATACAGCGGCTTCCTCTATCTCTCGGAGAGACAACACAGCGGCGCAAGCTCTGGACCCCAAACTGGCTTCGTGTGATAGGAAATGTCAGGTTAGTTTTCCTCCATCCAGTTATTCATTTTTCACACCTCATTTCTGCCAGGAAGTCACAGCATAATAATCAGATACCAGTAACTGTGTAAAAAGCGTTACCAAAAAAGTGTGTCAAACCTGTTCCAGCAAATGAGTGCCTAGTTCTTGCCTTTCCTTCTAGCAATGCATTTCCTCCTCAATATTTAGGCTAAATCTTCTTTGACACAATTCTGTAAGCACGAGATGTAATGAAACTTGG
>WEIS01048423.1:0-14778 GCA_013389965.1 Todus mexicanus
CAGGTGATGCCATCCTAAATCAGGGAAATGAGCACAATAGTAACTGGATTAATTTCCGTACTACCTCCAGTCTGCCTTACAGAAGGGGTTTAATGCTTTCACTCGTAGTAATTGCTCCTAAAAGTCCTTGGTTGATTTTGTGAGCAGGAGCCTCAACTTTTATTTGCTCCTCCTTCAGGGTCCTTTCACCAATGTAGTGCCCCCACTGCCACTTCCTTGGCTTCCTGTGGTCTTTTTACCAAATCCTGACATTTATATTTGGTTAACAATAGAATGGAGCTCTTGAATAATTGCTCTTTCAATTTCCTCTTAAATAGGCCGTGCCGTACTGCTCGCCTGCATAAGTGTTCTCTTCATGCATCTTATCAAACCTGCCTTGCAGGCTTCCTTGGAGGAGAAAAAAAATCCAAACTACTTAATTTTTTTTTAAAAAAGATGCCTTCTCTTCCCTTGCTCTGTATTATAGCCGGTAATTGACCTCAAAGGATGAATGCTAAGCAGCTTTGTTAAGATACAGTTCTGTTATAAGTCATCTCATATATTCGGGGCTGTTGTGGAAAACCTTGAGGGTAGGAGGACTGAAGCGAGAGAGGAATGCCACCTCGGCTCCAGGCTGCTTGGCCTAAAGCCAGGTTTTAGTCATTGGTGTGCAAATCCCGGTGACGTGGGAGGACAAGCCACGGATGCAAGTTAGTTTCCTCCAGAATGAAGCTTTTGCTGTCAAGCTATTCAAAGGGAAACATCCGAAGGTTGCAGTCTGCTGGTGCGCATTGTCTCCTGCTCTGGAGGCTGGCCACAAGCCTCAGCTCCTCCCAAACCTGCGAGGGGGGAGTGGAGGAGTAAGGGGGAGGAGGCGAGGGAAGGTGAACCCTGGAGGAAAGACAGAGAGGAGCAAGACAGGTTTTGCAAATCTGCCTCTGCCCTGATCCTCCTTGCCTGCCTGCCCAGTGGCAAATGTAATCGTCTCAAATGCAATAGGATTTGGCCATGGACCACGCAAAGCTCTGTCTCTACCATGAAGCACAGCACCAAGGAGTTCTCACTCCTTGTTGAGGTACTTGCCTGCAGAGATCACGCAAATGATCATATTTAATAATGTTTACAAAATCTGATTATTTATCAGAATAAAAGTTAGCTCAGCCTTCAATGCTGGTTAGCTTTTACTGCAATGTTTTCGCAATGTACTGAAACGAAGAAAACTCAGTGACAACTAAGTGTTATTAAGCAGGCATTCTTTATTACAGCGCCGGGCAGCATGGGGGATAGCTCCTTCTAACACACGCGCCTTGTGTTCGTTTAGTCCAAGCTTTTATAATCCAGTTACATACATATACATAATATTTCCGAGGAAAGGCAGTATTATTGAGATTAGTTCCAGGAACATATTAACGTAAGTTTACACCCATTTGCATGTGCGCTTTGCTCTCTGGTGCTCTCCACTGGGGTCTTAGAGGAAGGCTAGATGTCTCCCTCAGGGTGCGCTTTTAGTTGTTGAGCTGGTTTGCAAGCATCTGGCTGGATTCCCGTTTAAATGGCTTTTTACAAAACAATGGGTTCCCGTTATCTAATCTACAGGATCAGGCTACCTCCTTATCGTTTTAATGCAGCTGCGCTTGCTCAAAAGCTGGCTAGTATAACAAGTAAAATCCTACCTAAATATGCTAAACATACTTAATCACAAGTGTCCCATATCAGTACAGAGGCCACCCTGAAGCAAATGCGTGTGGAAGACCTGACCATGTACCATGCTGGGTTGAAGCACATGTAATTCTCACAGAGACAAGGTGGAGCTTCTTACCCAAAAAAGGTGTAGTCAAACCATGGGGAAAAATGAAGCACATGGAGGAGGGAGGATGTGCACGGGAGCAGCACTCATGCCTGGAGGGGCAAGCTAAGAAGCACAGAGAAGCTGCTTGGCTACCTTGCAAGACTGCATATTCGGAGGAAAAAAGGAGTGCTACAAAAGTGTGACCTGAGATTGCTGCTGCATGCTGTGCCTTGCTTTACAGGTATTGAAGTAAGGGCAAGCACGGGGTGTGCATTTTAAAATGGTGAAGAGGAATGTAGGCACTTAAAATACATTGAAACCAAGAAAACTCAATAACAAATAAATGTTATTAAGCAGGCATTCTTTATTACGCCGCCGGTCAACATGTGGGATAGCTCCTCCTAACATGTGCACCTTGTGTTCGCTTAGTCCAAACTTTTATAGTCCAGTTACATACATATACATAGGATTTCCGAGAAAAGGCAGTATTATTGAGATTAGTTCCAGTAACATATTAACACAGATTTACACCTATTTGCAAGCATTTGGCCCAAAACAATGGGTTCCCATTATCTAATCTACAGGANATGTGCACCTTGTGTTCGCTTAGTCCAAACTTTTATAGTCCAGTTACATACATATACATAGGATTTCCGAGAAAAGGCAGTATTATTGAGATTAGTTCCAGTAACATATTAACACAGATTTACACCTATTTGCAAGCATTTGGCCCAAAACAATGGGTTCCCATTATCTAATCTACAGGATCAGGCTACCTCCTTATCTATTGTTTTAATGCAGATGTGCTTATCCAAACACCACAGCCTATCCTTCAAATCCCACCATCCCCCATAACATCGCAGATCAATACTTAACTACAAGTGTCCCATTTCAACATCCTGAGACTCGAGTCCAAGACTGCAACCTCTACCATTACCCACCGTTCACTGTAGACTTCTGTTCCAGATTGCCCTAGCTCTGTTACAGAGGTAATCAGGCTGGATTTTGTCCTGCTTCTTTCAGTAAAAGGTTGTTCCGAAGCGTCCTTGCTCTGGCAATTAGAAAACAGATAAGATGATGGGAGAAAACACATGAGGTCACCTGAAGGGTCCTTCTGAGTATTGTATATCCAGCATTTGTCAGTAGCATGTTTAAACAGGCAAACGGAATCTCTTTAAATGAAGGGAACTTAGAATATAGCCGAAGCAAACAAACTATTGGCCTCTCTGGAAGAAAAATGTAGTATTTGTGAGCTTACACCTACCATGTCCAGTTGTAGGGTCCTTGGTATGATTTAGGGTGGTGTCACCTGAGATCTGGAACAATGAGATTAACATCTAAGCAAACACTGGTGCATCGGGACAATGGGTGAGGAGGAGCCCCCCAGGGACATCCTAACCCTGTAGATTAGATAACTGGACTTCAGAGGCCTGAAAACCAGCCTGGACCGGCTCGGCAGTTAACGAGTCGGGATGACTCAGTTGTTTTCCACCGTTGCACATGTTAGGAGGAGCTATCCCCCATGTTGCCCAGCGCTGTAATAAAGAATGCCTGCTTAATAACATTTATTTGTTATTGGGTTCTCTTCGTTTCAGTATGAGAGAAGCATTGACACATCAGAGCAAGTCCAACAGAAGAATGTGATATACCAGGAGAGGATGAAAGAGTCGTGTTTGTCCAGTCTGAAGAAGTGAAGGCTGAAAGGAGATCTTGCTGCTGTCTGCAACTACCTTACAGGAAATAGAGAGCCAGGGTCATGTTGGAAGTGCACAGTGAAAGGATGAGGGGCACATATAAATTACACACAAGTTACATACAAGAAAATCCATATTAGGCATTAGGAAACAATTTTCACATGTCAAACCATCTCCTGCAGAGATGTGCAAAACTCTCCCAGACAAAGGCTTGCCCTGACCTTGGCTGTGCTTTGGATACGGATTGGCCCAGACAGTCCCTTCCAAACTTAGTTATTGTGTGATTCTGTTTTGTTCATAGGTACACTCGATCTTATTTTTTATTTATACGTGTACCTGTAGTTCAGGCAACTACAAGTGTAACCACTAGTGTCCAGCACCTCCTGTAATAAGGGCCCATTTTCACTTTCTTGTAATGTTACCAGGCAGCATACACTTAGGTTGAAACGGTCAGAGAAGCTTTTTTTGCAGCATCTTTTCTTTCAGCATGTTAATTTCTTTACCTTTGCCAATCCAGTTTACATGCTGCAACTATTTCAGAGAACAAGATTTTTTAAAAAGTCATAACTGAGAACCAGGTGGTGCCTTGGAAAACAGGTAGCATCACCAGCAGAGGTAGCTTGGTGACTGATGCTCTAGCTGTGTGGATGATCAAGGTCCATGCTTGACCTCAGCTCCTGTCTGTAGTGGTTCTCTTTTCTGGAGGGTAGTACTGATAGTTGTGCGTGGGTGTTTCTGAGTATCACCCTCTGCCACCTACAAAAGGCAAATTGCTCTGAATTCATGGTTCTTTGAACTCAACTAGACCATGTTTGTTTAAAATGGCTACAACCTCTGCACAGCTCTCTTTGTGCTGATTTAACTACATAGATGAAAATCATATTTCGAATGAAGCTGTTGGGGTTCCAGGGCATGAGCAAGCCCCCAGCATAAGTGTCCATATTGTTCTTTTTGCAGCCTGTCCTCTAACGCTTTAATGCACTTAAACCAGACAGTCATATCCAAAAAACCATCACTCTCATTTGTGAACCCCTCCCAAAGCAAGGAAAAATCAGTAAGAAGTTTTTAAAAAACCCCAAATTGTATTTTATCTCCTCTGTGTCAGTAGATCTGCAGAGCAGGTTTAAGAGTTATTGGATTATACAAACAAACAAAAATTACAGTGTAGGATTCCCTGTAGGGGATTATTTTTCATTTTAGAACTTTAAACAACCACAGAAATCTTAGCATAAGCTTCTTAAAGATTAAGCACTCTGACATGGATGTAGAAAGAAAGAGCATAAAGCTGTGAGTCAGGAGACTAGGATTACTGTCTTCTCTACCACTGTGCACCTTGTGGTGTGACCACCACCTGCTTCGTTTATGCCAGATATTCCAACCAACTTCTGTCTTTCAATTTCAGTGGGAGCTGAGGACTTAAACACTGTTAAAGATCCTTTTGCTCAGTTTTCTCTCTTTCATTGCTTCTTGCTCATCTTTGAGGTGTTGCAAGAGCTCTGAGATGAGGACTGGTCCCTATATGTTTGTAAGATGATGAGCTCTGATCTTTATTGCTCTTCTCTGAGGGACATTATGAGGAGTTAAGTCAACACATGCTGGTGTCTCCGCTTGGGCTGCATCCAGCATTACTGACCACATCTTGAGGTCTTGTGGCTGTAACAAGCAACACTGGTGTAAATGAGCCCAGGTGGGCTATGGTGAGGTACAACCAAAGACAGAAGTGAGGCTGAAACTCTTCAGTGTTATGCAACTGGTGTTGAAGCCCTGAGACTGCTGAGAGTTGCCGGCAGCAATGCCCATCCCCAGCATGCACAGCCCTGCTCTGCGCATAACTCTGCATCTTCACGTGCCTATCCACAGCACCTGTGTGAGGAGGTACATAACGTAGGTATCCCCTCCTTTTATTTAAAAAATAATAAAATAAAAAAATTAGTGTTGTTCTAAACTTGACTAGAATAAAAAACCCCACTCATAATACCAGAGGGGGTGTTCCCACCAATACCAAAGGCCACAGCAAAGTTGCCACTCAGTCCCACAGCCTGGGGTAGCACTGGTGACATCCTCATGCTTTTGTACAGTGGTGCTTGACTTGCTCCCTTCTCCAGATAGAGCAAAGTGTTTTGCATGGCTATACCTCTGCTGACTCCGGGTATAAAAGTTGGTCAGTGCATGTGTGTTGTGGCAGGAGTGGGTTTTCTTCTCCTCTTTGATGTGACTTACATGGAAATAACCCACGGTTTATGAATCCTAGGTGGAAAAAGTCAAGAGTGGAAAGCAGAACCAGCCCAGAAGTTGCAGAACTGACAGGTGGTTCACATTTTCTTTTGCAAGACTGCTTTTGTGCATGGCATGTGTGAGGTGTCAGAACTTCAGGGCAAGGGTTGGTCATCTTTCCTGTGTATAAAATGACATCCACCCATGCAGTTCAAATCCAAAGTCAAGGTGGTCACAGACCTGCTTCAGGTTCTGACCTTGTTTTCCTCATGCATTGCGGGAAAAAGAGTTCCTTGTTCGCCCAGACAAGTAAGTGGTGCTCAATGTGTGTATCTGTACACAGTTGGGCAGGGAGAGGCATGTACAGTGTACAAATATGCTCATGCTTGCAATACAGCTTTAATTGCACAGTTGTATTGCAGATGGAAGCAACAGCAAATAAAACCGTGTAATAGCAAAAGGTTTTTTCAGAGTTACACAATAGTTGGATCCTATACTGTTAAGAATCTTACTGACTGATTTCAGGTAATGAAGCACACCCTAGCCACTGGCAACCTTGTACATTACATGCACCATACATACCCCTCCCCACCCCACACACTCCCGACATAGATGACAACATTTTTACTTGCTTTGCATCAAAATTAATGTGCTTGGTATAGTTGAGAGAACAAAGATAACACTTCTGAACTAATACTTGGTGTCTACTACAGTGGAAAATGCAAGGTGTCTAACAGCCTTTCACAGAGGTCTCGTGTGAGCAACAGTGAAAAAAAGCAGCAGCAAAATCCCAGCTAAATGCATCAGATGGTGGTGATACCTAAACAAAGCACATTTTTACATGTGGCCACAGTGAAGCCTAAATTTCGCACTTTCAATAACCAGGGGAAGCAATCCGTGTCAAACCTGTTTTCCTTGAGATATATTGCACATAACCAGGGCCACTCATGCTGCCACAGGTGAACATTTTAGGCAAAAAAGAAAAAAGTGAAAAAAACCCTTAAAATTATTACCTACCTATTTATCTGGCTTATAGAAAGAGGGATATCTTAGAAGAAGTGCCGTGGTGAGCTCTGGCTTTGAATATTTTCCTGTTGCTTCTAGAAAATTCCTGCTGTAAATTCCTTGCAGTCACAGTATCTTGATTATTTCTGGGAGACAGATGAAGTAGCCGTCTTCTGACATGGTCCCAGTGGACTCTCTTCTCAGATACAGCTATCTCCAGGCAGAGATGCCTAAATTCATCAGGGAGCCCCACAACACCAGACTAGGAGAGCTGAAGGCTTTTCTTTGCATAACACACATTGCAAGGCTTTTAGCAAGTGCACTATAGCTGCCACAGTCAGTGTTGGCAGCCTCTCCCCTTGCCGTAGAAACAACCCTGCAAGGCAGCACTGGTGGCAAATATAGATTTGGCGATATAGCAACATCCCCTACACCACCTAAAAAACAAAGGTAGGTTTACTACAGAGACCCTAATTACTGACTACTTCAGGAAAATTAGAAAATTATTTCTGCTGTCCATGGGAAGCCAGAGAAAATTTGGCATTGGAGTCTGGTGGGAAAAATAACCAAGAAACAGGCGACACTCCCAAGCAAAGCCTTCAGCCCCCAAATGCCCTGATAACAAGATGAGGTTCATAAAGATGGGGAAGTCCACTATTGTGATATGAGGTTTATTTGCCCCTGGAGTTGTGACATGAAACTTGTGTAGGTATTATTAATTGAAAACGTGTGTCAGTAAAAAAATGAAATCAGAAGCTGTCCTTCGTCACAAGCGAGGGTTCCCATGAAGTTGTGAGGTTTCACCTCTAGCAGTCCATGCAATTTTTATCAGCTCTCTGTGACTAGGTTAACCATACATCATGGTTTTACAGGACAGCCTGAGCTTTTCATAAAATGTCTTGGCGAGAAATAATTTTTGCAAGGTATACGGTGAAAACAGCAAGGGTTTTTACATAACGAAGAAATAATATTTCTAGATAGTATTACTGAACCAAATAGAACCTGTTCTCTTTACAACTTTTGTTTCTTGGTAAACAAAGTGCTCGCTGCAATGAAGAATGTTTGAAAGGCAAAATCTTGTAGTGGAAGGTGTTATCTGAGGTATTTTTGTGTTCATGGGGCACATTACTGACAGTTGCTCTGTACTTCATGACAAGCTCAGAGAGTAACAAATTACCAATAAAAATGTTTATATCCTAAAAGCATTTATGCCCCTCAGTCAGAACATGGCTATACTTACTAAAGCCAGTCAAAATAAATAGTTTTCTGCATGTTTTGTAAAAGTTTTGAATCACTTTTACTTTTCTGCATTTTTTTTTAGCTTTCCTTAAAAAACTTTGCAAAAATCCTTTCTAAATCCTGCAATCTGATTTTTTTTTAAGAGGTATCAAATGTGAGTCTAAATCTACTCTCTGCCTCAGGTAGGCCAAATTCCCATTAGCATTTGACGTTTAGCTAATGATACTTTTTGTCCTTTTTTTCTTTTAGTTGATTCACTGCCTTTGTCACCCCGCACACTGGGTCAGGTAAGGATTGTGCCCAAACAAAAGCAGTAACTCTCTGAGATGATACCCAGAAGAATGGCTTAGGTTCTACAGGGAACGGGAACTGTTGCTCCTGCTACAAATGGAGCTATGATTGCATGTGTTGCAGCTGGGATATAGAGGTTATCAGACAGTGCTTGTTGCATGGGTACAGGGTATGTGGAAGAAGGTAAAACCTCAAGTTATAATTTCTTGTCCCCCTGATTTTCTTCTTTTCAAATCCTAAATGACCCAGACAGAAAGAAAAGTGTCTGTAATTTGCTCACCCACAATTAGGAAGGAAACAAGTTTAAACGGTGCATATTTGTGTGTGGCAAAGGGAGGCCTTGTGCTCCTCAGTCTGACCCTGAAATTATTTCTAATAGGACTAAATGGTGTTTTGCAACTGGTCTCTCAACAAGCAATAAACTGCTGTCAGAAGGCACACTTGCATACTACCACCAAAATGCCATCGTGCTTTTGCATGTATCATGCTATTGTAGTTATAACAGAAAATAACTAGCTGTAAACAAATTATATGACTCTATAAAGCCCTTTAATAAGCTTAGCTGCATACCTAGTGGTAGATAAAAGGTAAAACAAAAGCACTAAACAAGTCATTTCTAGACTCATTACAAGTAATTTGCAAGCACAAACATCTCAGTTTTGCAATCTCACTCATCATTATTTCCTTCAAAAACTGTATCTTCTTGCCAGCATCAGTGAACTCCGGGGTTTTTTTTAAAAAAAGTTTGCCTTTACTCAGCTCTCTTGCTCTGGCTGTGCTTGCACAAGGATTGATAAATGTTTAACTCCATTAATACTTATGGCCTGTAGTAAAAGAGAAAAGCAAGTCTTCTATGGACAGGGATTAATATTTTCCACGAAATTTGCCCTTTTAATTATTAAGTGGAGAAATTAGGGTTACATTGGTCTAAAGGTGCTACTTTTGTTATGTGCTTTGCAAATGCCTGAGGTCATTGCTTTAAGCTTCATCAGGCAATTTTAGCAAATCAGAACATGTTTCTGAGCGTGTGCTTCATTGCTTATCCTGCTGCCTCATGTTTTTGTAATCTCCCCTACACGTAAGGAATCTACTGCAGCTGTCTGCCAGCAAAGGGATGCACTCAGTGAGTACCTGTTGTGCACAACCCCACGAGTTTGAGCTGCATGAGCCAAATGGTGTGTGTATTCCTGGCAGGTAGTTCAATCAGGGGGGAACGGGGGCATGAAGATGAACTGCAGAAGCTGTCAGGAGCCCCAGCCTTGCTGTAAAGAAAGAGGAATCCACATGCATGCAAGCAGTTGTCAATTAAAGCAGCATACCCACACCTAGGATGCTAGGGGGAAAAGCTTGGCAGTGGAAAGGGTATGCTGCACAGTTTAAGGGATGAGGCACAGCAGTTAGTTTGTCCCAGATCTTGTATGTACAGATTCAGGAGAGGCACATGTCTTTGCATTGTAACATATCCCAGCATAAGAATGGACCTGACCCTGTCTGTTGTGGGCACAGTGGAGACCCCAGTGAAGAGGCACGGCAAGCCCTGAGTGCACTGTGTCTTGCTGGGGCTGGCATGGCCCAGCGTGACACAGAACTCACTGGCTTCACCTCCATGGAAATCTTCAAGCCTCTTCAATTCATAGCCCATTCCTTGGCCTTTATAGAATAGTTCCTTAGCATGTTTCCTGGTACTTTGAGGAAAAAAATCCAATACAAACTAAACCCAACCAAAGCCAAACCTCTAGCACTGCATCTTAGGAAAATTATACCAGCTCAGGTGACCTCGTGGCTGGGAAACACTGGCTTCTCCCAGAGCAGTGTCGGCTATAAGAGGAAAAAGTAGAATAGGAAAAGGGTGGAATAAGAAAAGAGGAAGCACACAGTCTGTAAGAGCTCATAAACGTTTAACTACAACAGCAGCATGTGCACCATGGCACAGCCAAGGTAAGGGCTGACTGATGAATTTCTGCTTGTGTGCAGCTGCATGCACCTTGAAATGGGAGTGAAACCCTCTTCAAAACTTGGCTTTGCCATTTAGGGAAAGGTGTGTGCACCCACCGTGCAAAAAGTAGGTCAATGACACATGGGAGGCATTGCAGAGACTTGTACGATGGACTAACCAAGTTGCACAAAGTGAAAACACATCAAGATTCCATATAACTGGCCTCCATTTGTATTTCTTATTAAATATTTGATGAATGCTAACTGCCTAGCCTACTTTATCCCTTTTGCCTACCATGGCATTGACTGGCTTTTCCATTTTCCTCAGTTACTGATGCATTTTGAGGAAGACAGTGTCTCTTGAGAAAACAATCATCTTAGATGTGAGGAATGAATAAAAAGGAGACACAAAACAGAAATGTAAACAGAGACAACTGTAGAAAGAGGAAAGTGATAAGGGAGCAAAGGAAAATATAAATTGAGTGGCAGGACACTATCACCAATTCACAGTCACGAGGAAACCAGCAATGCCAGGGAATAAAAGTATACAGAGAATCACATTCATTTTCTTTCCCCTCCTAGAAAAATTTTGATTTCATCCTAGGAACTGCACACACATTAATTTTATTGATACAAATATATGGAAGAATTGCAGAGGAACTTCATTTTATATGAAATTGCTCATTGAAAAATTTAAAATGTCATACTAATTCACAGTATATCTAGTTTTGCCACTATAAATATTAATGGAGGAGAGAGAAAAAAAGGGGTGCAGGCAGGACTTCAAATGGCAGGAGGGTTTTTATGTGACAGGTGCCTCAGTAAGGTCAGCCAATACACAATTCAACTTGTACCACAGACAGCAGAGATTGCTGAGCCAAGGAGCTATCTGGCCTTGTCAAAATCAGGGAAAACAGATGAGTAGCAGTAAAAAATAATACACAGTTATATTGGATGAAGCCCCACAACAGCTCTTGCTCCAGTATTTCAGAAGTCAGGGTTCCATTCAATCAAGCATAGATCTCCTGAGCGGAGATGCTCACAGCACATCTGGGGATGGGTAGATGAAGCTGTCAGCCAAGAACCATTTTTCTTCACTACTAACAAAACATGATTGGTTGGGTGGGGTTTTTTTTAGCCAAAGAGAAGAAAGAAATGATGGCTAAGTGGCAAAAAACTGCCACTGGTCTCTTCCAAATATCTTGTCAAATACCTGTATGTTGACATTCCTGTTACACGCTCCCTGCTTTTCCCTGTGCTGCTTCAGGGACGTACCTGCTAACTGGCTTGAAATGACACAAGAGCTACAGCACTAATCTTATGGTTGAGTGTGAAGTTTCCTTAGGGCTGATGTATGCTGCCGTAGAAGAGTGTTTTTCACTCTGAAACAACTCCTTTCAATGCAAATGGCATTGTGAAAAATCAGCCTTGTCAGTCCTGCATGCAAGGGAGGATTGGATATCACTTGCCTGGGATGACTGCATTTGTGTGGATTTGTTGATTATGGAATCATAGAATGGTTTGGGTTGGAAGAGACCTTAAAGATCATATAGTTCCAACCCCCCTGCCATGGGCAGGGACACCTTCTACTAGACCAGATTGCTCAAAGCCCCATCCAACCTGGCCTTGGTATGCTTCCAGGTATGGGGCCTCCACAACTTCTCTGGCCAACCTGTTACAGTGACTTGCCACCCTCATAGTGAAGAACTTATTCCTTACATCTAAACCCACTCTATATCAGTTTAAAGCCCATGTCCTATCACTACATGCGCTTGCAAAAAGTGCCTCTCTGGCTTTCTTCTAGGCTCCTTTAAGGTGCTGAAAAGCTGCTATAAGATCTCCCCAGAGCCTTCTCTTCTCCAGGCTGAACAGCTCCAACTCTCTCAGCCTGTTTTCGCTACGCATTGAAAGCACACACTGCAGGATCATGTTGAGCTTTTTGTCAGTCAACACCCCAAAGTCCTTCTCCACAGGGCTGCTCTCAATCTACTCATCATTCAGCATGTATTTGTGCTTAGGATTGTCCCAACCTGTGTGCAGGACCTTGTACTTGGCCTTGTTGAACTTAATGAGTTTGGCATGGGCCCACCTCTCAAGCCTGTAAAGGTCCCTCTGGATGGTGTCTCTTCCCTCCAACGTGTTGACCATCGCATTGTATGTGTTATCTGTTGTGCTGGCTCAGTGAGCAAAGCCTGGACCATGACACTTCCATGACACCTACTGATTTATTGCTTTATTTTATTTATATTGACAGGCCTCAGATCATGACTTACTTATTAGCTCTCTAAAAACTCTACCTTTTATTCTTTAATTGCTTTCATCTTCCATTTCCAGAACAAGAGGGAGGTGCGCCGGAAGAGGAGACTTGGTGAGCTACCGACGGGCAGCACATTCAAAGCATTGCAGGAGAAAGAAAGGGCTGAGATGTTAGCCAAGATGGGATTAGCAAGGGACATCAGGAAGATGCTGAAAAACAAGTTGTCAGGGAAGGAGACCGGCCTGGCTAAATAGGGATCTATGGATGGACCTCAAGAACAAAAGGAGAGTCTAGGAACGTTGGAAGAGGGGGCAGGTCTCTCATGGAGACTATAAAGATGTAGTGAAACTATGCAGGGAGAAAAATAGGAGAGACAAAGCGCAGCTAGAGCTCAACCTAGCTGTTAAGGATAATAAAAAATGTTTCTATAAATTCATTAATAACAAAAGGAGGATTGGGGAAAATCTCCATCCTTTATTGGACGCAGAGGGAAACACAGTTACAAAGGATAAGGACAATGTTGAGGTGCTCAATGCCTACTTTTCCTCAGTCTTCAGCAGTGGAACTAGCTGTTCCCTGGACACCCAGCCTCCTGAGCTAGGGGACAGGGAGGGGAAGCAGAATGTGGTCATCACAGTTGAAGAGGAAGTGGTCAGTGACCTACTATACCACTTGGATGCACACAAGTCTATGGGACCACATGGGTAACACCCAAGGGTGCTGAAAGAGTTGGCAGATGTGCTCATCAAGCCACTTTCCATTATTTACCTGAAGTCCTGGCTAAGTGGGGAGGTCCCAATGGCCTGGAGGGTAGCAAATATAACATCCATTTACAAGAAAGGCAGAAAGGAGGATCTGGGAAACTACAGACCTGTCTGTCTGACATCAATACCAGGGAAGGTCACGGAGCAAATCATCTTGAGTGCCATCACAAGACATATAGAGGACAACCAGGGAATCAGGCCCAGTCAGCATGAGTTTATGAAAGGCAGGTCNATATAGCAGAAAAGGACCTAGGGGTTCTAACTGACAGGCGGCTGAATATGAGGCGGCAGTGGGCTCAGGGAGCCAAGAAGGCCAATGGCATCCTGGCTTGCATTAGAAATTATGTGACCAGCAGGAGTAGGGAGGTGATTATTCCCCTGTACTCAGCACTGGTGAGGCACACCTTGAGGATTGTGTTCAGTTTTGGGCACCTTGATACAAGAGAGATATCAAGGTGCTGGAGCAGGTTCAGAGGAGGGCAATGAAGCTGGTGAAGGGCCTGGAGAATAAATCTTATGAAGAATGATTGAAGGAGCTGGGCCTGTTTAGTTTGAGGAAGAGGAGGCTAAGGGGAGACCTCATCACTCTCTACAACTACCTGAAAAGACATTGTAGAGAGGTTGGTGCTGATCTCTTCTCACAGGTAATTAGTTTCCACAGAAATAGTAGTCAGGTACTGGAATAGGCTGCCCAGGGAGGGGGTTCAGTCACCATCCCTGGATGTGTTTAAAGGTCGTTTAGATGTGGTGTTGGGGGATATGGTTTAGGGGTGAACTATGCAGAATAGGGTTTATGGTTTGATTTGATGATCCCAAGAGTCTTTTCCAATCTCAAAGATTCTACGATTCTAAGACCAGGTATCATTCTGTGGGTGCAAAGCTCTACTCATTGAAATAAGAAAGCCTTCATTGCTTTCCTCTCCGTAGAACTGTTTAGTGCCTTCTAGTTTCTGCTCCACTTCCCTCAAATCACCAGTTGCATGTGGGTCAGTAATGCAAATACCAGCAGCACCAAAGAGTAAGATATGCATGAAGGGACAGGGGAAATAGTTCAGGAAGAAGTTAATTATTTGTAAATTGCCAGATATACTTTGACCTCAGATACTTGAAGGCTCAGCTAATGACACCTCTGGGCCATGAGTAGTTAGTTGTCCGTAAGACTTGATGGAGGATGAATCAAGCTGTGGTAGTTGAGAAGGACAAATAGGGTTGCTGCCTTTAAAACTGGAAGGAAAGGAGAAAACTGGCCAACTTCATTTCAATGCCCAGGAAAACACTGGAGAAAAAAAATCAAATGGACTACTTCACACTTGGTGATAAAAGGAACAAGCACTAAATGAGCGAAAGCAACTTTATTTCCTTTTCTAGGCAGTCACCAATCCTACAGAAAAGACAGAAGCAGTAAATGTGACATATCTTGGTTTCCAAGTACTTTTGACTATGTCTTTGATATTATTCTTGTTGTAAGTAAGCTCAAATGAGAGATTTACAAGAGGGAGAGAGAAAGTTTGTTTGAAAACCACAGCAAGAGGCTGGTTGCTTCCACCATTGTGAGCATGTAGTGCTTACCTTGGGGGGTTTGAGGAAATGTGATATAATCAATCTGCCAGG